>MDKI01242670.1:0-48493 GCA_005239505.1 Nicotiana paniculata | reverse complement strand
CAGCTTCAGGTTCTTATACCGCTTAATGGGATGTCTTGGGGGCAGGCAGTGGTTGTGCTCTAACGTAGGAAAGTATAATGATTGCATGATCACTATGATTTTCGGAAGTGTATAGGGAGATATCATTCTGAGGTTAAGCAGGCAGGGGTATCTCCTGCGGGTTGTCCTTAAGTGTGTGACCCTTATGTTGATCTGTAGTAAGTTCTCTTTATCAGTAAATGATGTATGTTGTAATTTGAGTTTAGATCGCTTGTGGGAGTTGGCATGACCATTACAATGGTGGATGCAAGATTTGCATTTGATTTGAGTGTTAGATGATTTGGGTCATATAAGCTTATGTAGGATTTAGTTGAACCTCACAACAGTATGGTGGCAGTGATAGTGTACGGGCATCGTGAGTTATTGTTTGTCTTGATCTTTGGCTTTGAGCCAAGTGGGGGAGTCCGCTAATGATAAGTAGGTTACAAGATTGTGTGTTGTATTAGTTTCGGTTCGAGTTATGTTGGTGACCTACAGAGGTGGGGTCTGGGAATGACCCGAGTGATGGAAATTTCTTCGATACAAGTTGTAATGTACTTTACGGATAGTGGAATTCATTGAATGATGGAGTTGTACTGGTAAGTGTAGAGTGTGCAATGTATGAGTGTGCTTGTTTCTTCAAAGGTGTGGATTACTTTGCTAGTATGTGGTTTTCAAGCGGAGTCAGATCATTCTATTTACTTGGTTAGTGTAATTGAAATTGCGTAGAGTAAATGACGTTCGAGAATGGTTCGGACAGATTCAAGGTTATATGTAGCGATCGAGGATCTTCAAGGTGTGAGAAGGGATAGAACTGAGATTTACAGTGAAGGTGTCAAGGCTTGTGATGTATTTGCATTATCATGGATTCTATCCATCAGTATCAGGAAGGTGAAGGTAATGACTTTAAATTCGCAGGAAGCCTCTTCAGGGTAAGTATTTCTAATGTGGTGCTTTGGGGATATTTGAGAGAGTATTCAGCGGCTTATGAGCCTTAGACGGTATATTTTATGCTCGGATTTCACCCTTCCACGGGTTTTGAAATGAAAAGGTTGAGACTTTAGAAATATCTTCCTATTTAGGAGACTATTGAGTTGCTAATCCGACTTTTAAGCCTATGCTTAATTAGTATTATTTTATTAGGATATGATATAGGTTGTAAGCCGTGTTTGGGGGCCTAGTGTCGATCTGTTTACCCCTTGGGGGTTGTGTTTACTATATTTTTCTCACTGATATGTTATGATATTCCACTCAATCTTTTCCTGATAAATTGTTTTGACACTCAGTATTTTGATACTATTTATTGAAAAATGAAACACTATTTTGGGTCGAGAACCTGGTATATTTATGGCCTGAAGGGCAACTTGAGAGTGTCTGACTGAGTGAGGCTTCAGGCCTATATTGTGAGGATGTTATGATATGAGTGAGGTTGCGGGCCTATATTGTGAGTGATTTATGCCATGATGTGGCTTGTTTATAGCGCTTGGGTTGTAGGAGCCCCTTTGGAGTGTGTACACGCCCTAGTGAGTCAGGTACCTAATGATGATGCCCACGGGGCTTATGCTGAGTGATTGAGAGGATGCCTGATGGGCTGATACTGAGTGACTGTGAGCATGCCTGATGGGCTGATATTGAGTGATGGTGAGGATGCCTGATGGGCTGATACTGAGTGACTGTGAGGATGCCTGATGGGATAATGTTACCGAGTGATGGTGAGGATGCCTGATGTGCAATGGATACGATAAATAATTTTAGCCCGAGGGGCAGTTTTATGAAGAATTTTTACTAAGTTTTGAACTATGATTTACTTCGTTTTCAAACTGGTGTTACTGAGATATACTGATATTACACTTGTTTTCAAAGGATTTCTGGAAACTGATTTCGAACTTACGTATTTGATGAATACTACATGGTGACTTGGTGTTTTTCTGGTTTTGTGAAATTGTGTATATGTACTGTGTGTTTTATAATTCTCAGACTGTGATTTATTTTCGTTACTACTGAGTTGGCGTACTCATAAAGACTCCATGTGCCTCTGTACACAGATTCAGGTGATGATTCCGAGCAGTAGTTGTCCTGGCTCTCGTAGTTGCAAGTTCACGGGATTTCGAGGTAGCTGTCCAGCGTCCACAACTTCTCCACATCCCTTCCTTATTTAGTTTTAGCACTTGATTCAGAGACATATATTATAGTTTTAGCAAAGTTAGATTTATTTATTCTTTGATGATCATGACTATTGACTCCAGTTCTTAGGAGGTTTTGTTAGAGTTGTTAGATTGTTATTGGGGCGCTAAGACTAATTACACTATTCTATGCTTGGTTGCATGCTTATTATTAAATTGTGAACTCTTATAATTAAACAAATGCGTAGTAAGGTGATGGTTGGCTAGCCTAGTTCCACGATAGGCGCTATCACGACCTGTTAGGATTTGGGGTCGTGACAAGTTGGTATCAGAGCTCTAGGTTACATAAGACTCAACGGTCATGAGCAGGTTTAGTAGAGTCTTGCGGATCGGTATCGAGATGTCTGTATTTATCTTTGAGAGGCTGCAGAACCCTTCGGAAACATTCCACATTCTTGAATTCTTGTCGTGCGAATCAATTTATTCAGCCAAAAGCATAACTCTTTGAATTCATTTCATGTATTCGAATGCGCACGCGAGCGCTTGGTATCAGTTGTGCGTTGTCAGCTTATGACTTCCATGGGTGAGATGTGATTGTTAGCATATTGATACTGGGCCAGTCAGAAGGACTTGCGACCGAATTTTTGTCTGCGGCTTGAGTGTTGAATTTCAATTGGGTGAGCATGTGTTGGAGGACTTATATGTCCGTTTGTGTCCTTATTGATGGAACTTTGTGACTAGATGACTACATGGTGAGTGTGATAGGATAGTTAGATGTATTCAGGTTGTTTGATTGTGACCAAAATGAATTAGCGGGAGATGTGGCAGAACCATTGATTATTTGACTTCTGTATTGAGTTAGAATATGGCTTCGAGTTATGAGTATTGAAGGACTTCTCGTGTAGTTTAGTTGTGGAGTGAAGTGGGTTTTCCTGTTATGTTTTGAGTTCCTGTGATGTCATTTGAGCTAACCAATGCCCCAACAGCGTTCATGTATTTGCTTAATGGTATGTTTCAGCCGTGTTGGCACTCCTTTATTATTGTGTTCATTGATGGCATCCTGTCGTACTCTCGTGTCAAGGGATGGCATACTCGGCAATTGATGATGGTATTACAAGGATATAGAGAGGAGAAGCTTGTGCGAATTTCTCTAAGTGTGAATATTTGGCTCAGTTCAGTAGCATTCTTGGGACACGTGGTGTCCAGTGAAGGTATCTATGTGGTCAGACGAGTGTGAGTAGAGCTTCCTGAAGCTCAAGAATTCCTTGACCACAGCTCCAGTGTTAGTGTTGCCATCAGCTTCAGGTTCTTATACCGCTTAATGGGATGTCTTGGGGGCAGGCAGTGGTTGTGCTCTAATGTAGGAAAGTATAATGATTGCATGATCACTATGATTTTCGGAAGTGTATAGGGAGATATCATTCTGAGGTTAAGCAGGCAGGGGTACCTCCTGCGGGTTGTCCTTAAGTGTGTGACCCTTATGTTGATCTGTAGTAAGTTCTCTCTATCAGTAAATGATGTATGTTGTAATTTGAGTTTAGATCGCTTGTGGGAGTTGGCATGACCATTACAATGGTGGATACGAGATTTGCATTTGATTTGAGTGTTAGATGATTTAGGTCATATAAGCTTATATAGGATTTAGTTGAACCTCATCACAGTATGGTGGCAGTGATAGTGTATGGGCATTGTGAGTTATTGTTTGTCTTGATCTTTGGCTTTGAGCCAAGTGGGGGAGTTTGCTAATGATAAGTAGGTTACACGATTGTGTGTTGTATTAGTTTTGGTTCGAGTTATGTTGGTGAATCAGTTATGACCTACAGAGGTGGAGTCTGGGAATGACCCGAGTGATGGAAATTTCTTCGACACAAGTTGTAATGTACTTTACGGATAGTGGAATTCATTGAATAATGGAGTTGTACTAGTAAGTGTAGAGTGTGCAATATATGAGTGTGCTTGTTGCTTCAAAGGTATGGATTACTTTCCTAGTATGTGGTTTTCAAGAGGAGTCAGATCATTCTATTTACTTGTTTAGTGTAATTAAAATTGCGTAGAGTAAATGATGTTCGAGAATGGTTCGGACAGATTCAAGGTTATATGTAGCAATCGAGGATCTTCAAGGTGCGAAAAGGGCTAGAACTGAGATTTACAGGGAAGGTGTCAAGGCTTGTGATGTATTTGCATTATCATGGATTCTATCCATCAGTATCAGGAAGGTGAAGGTAATGACTTTAAATTCGCAGGATGTCTCTTCAGGGTAAGTATTTCTAATGTGGTGCTTTGGGGATATTTGAGAGAGTATTCAGCGGCTTACGAGCCTTAGACGATATAATTTTATGCTCGAATTTTGTGTGGTGAGTCGGGATTGAGAAGTGCGATATTATGGAAAGAAGATGTATCAATTCGAAGGTAAGTCAGAAGAAACTTGGATACATAGGACAGCTTGGTAGTACGTCGGGTCGGTATGATAAGGGGTATGGCTAATTTTTTGGGTGTTTATGAGGTTATGAGTTGTTACAGGTGTTTCTTAGCAATTCTCTTGGAATTTGGTGGTATGCGTAGCGTGGTTGAGTTAGAAGGATTCAGTCCTTCCGGTTTGGTGTTGTACAAAGGTGATTCAGAGAATCCTTGATGGTTTCTACCACAGTTAGAGATGTATATTTTCTACTAGCATGAGGGCCATGTGATATATAGTGATTTTGCTTCTAAATGGGATCAATGGAAATTTCTTGGCTAGTTGGGTACGTAGTTGTTTGTGTCTAGGAAGGGAGCATGAAGTTCTCATATTTATCATAGGATTTCATGGCGTATGCGGTATATTGTGTATAGTGGAGAGTGGCATGTGAGGTCATGGTTCAGTTCTGGAAGGAAGGTTAGAACTGGAAGTTTCAGATGATTAGGTAAAGGATACCACTATTGGGTAGTTGGATGAGAGTGTACATTCATTAAGGACAATGTTTTTAAGGCAATGTGTTTGATTAAGGGTGTTTCATTGGTGTTACGACACTCTCTTGTTGGATCGACTGCTGATATTTAAGGTTTCTTGGTGATGCAGAGGAATTATGGTGGTATACCTCGTGGAATGATAAAGTATTAGGGGCGTGTTACATATTTGAGTGGTAGAATTGGGATCAGATATGGTAATGGGTGCGCCTCATGGATTTTGAGACTAGGAATTTTCATGAACAGATTATTTTTGTAGTTGTGAACTACGAGGATGCGAGAAAAGCTAGTCAAGTGTTAGTATATGTTACGATTCAGTCATTATGAACGTTCGGAGAGTTATCTACCTGTTGTGGGTGACCAGAGTTGACTTAGAGTTATTGGTGGGCCAGTATGGGTGTGTGGTCTGCCACGAGTCGGAATTGTTGACTCTGAATTGCTACTGTTGAGGGATGTACCATTCGATTTCCATTGAGCTTATTCGTGTTTTGGATGAGTTGCCTTTCGGTGTTTCGAGGGATTTTGATTGTTGGTTATATGTGCATAGGGTGCGGTTCTATCCGGGCTTCATAGCGAGATTTGAGTAAGGTAAGTAATATTGAGACATGTTGGTTATGTTCTTTTTGGTTCGGGTGGCATGGTATCGTCTGATTTCCCCGTGGTTATGGAAATGCACTTTGAGTAATTGATGCTGAATTTTGCATGGTTATTGATTTTGAGCAAGGTGGCTTGGAGTATGTCATGTGGTCCAGCGTTGGATGGGATCATGCATGGTAGCGCAGTCATGTAGAGGTATGATCCTTGGTGTCAGATTCGTGTGTTTTGATTTAATTATGTGTACCAGGTTTTTAGCATTATACAGTTTGGTAAGTGTTAGTGGCAGGATATTCCTCTCATGTGAGTCTTCTTTATTTAATGAAATGAGCTCTTGGGATGTTATTATTGATTGCACAAGTTATGGCTCCGGATGCTATGGATAGTCCTCTCATGTGAGTCCTCTTTATTTAATAAATTGAGATCTTGGGATGTTATTATTGAGTGCACAAGTTATGGCTCTGGATGCTATGGATACTGATCGGATGAATGGTTGTTGGTTTCTACGTGTTTCTTTCATCATCGGCACCATATGAAGGTGTAAAACTGAGGTTTTGCTTGATAAGAGGATGTGTATCGGTTTTGGGTTGTTTTGAGCGGCCATTGCGATTAGGAGTCATCACTATGAGTGTTGAGTCATGCGGTATATTATGTGAATTCATCTTGTGTTGTGGATATGGCTTGATACAACGTAGTCAGACTATTTCAGCTTATAGTCGTGGAAATTGGATCATGCAAATTTTTTCAGAAGTGGAAACTTGGTTTTAAGGTTTATGGGTCAGGATTTGATAATGAAATTTCGGTTATGTTGTGTTATCAGACCTATATGGGTCAGGGTGACGTGAAATCATCTCCGAATATGTGCATGGTAGGTTACACGGCAATTTTGGTGGTTTTTGGAACAACTCTAGGCACGTTCTAGGACGAACGTATGTTTAAGTGGGGGAGAATGTAATGACCCAATCGGTCATTCCGTAGAATTTACATTGTTATTGTTGTTATTGCCTTGTCATGGGTTGGTTATGCTGTTTATGATGTGTTAGAGTTGGTTGGCTCGGGTTCAAAATGGTTGTAGTGAGAATTTAGTCATTTAGTCTTTAAAAATAACTTTGTAGTTGGAAAAGTCAACTGAGAGTTGACTTATTAGTAAACGACCTCAAAATGCGGATTTTACGTCTCGGATAGCTTCGTTAGGTGATTTGGGACTTAGGAATGTGTTCAGAATAATTTTGTGATGACCGGTGTAGAATTAGGCCTGAATTGGCGAAAGTTGGAGATTTAGAAGTTCTTAGGCTTGAATTCGACGTAGATATGGTGTTTTGGTGTTGTTTTGGGTGTTCCGAAGGTTCGACTAAGTTCAAGTTAAGTAAGGGGACTTGTTAGTATGTTCGTACGGGTTCCCGAGGAGCTCGGGTGAGTTTCCGATAGGTTTGGGCTGCGTTGTGCTCGTTTTTCTTATGCTTCAACGTCGTTTCTTCAAGCATAAATGATATCATATTAAACAAATGAGATCCGATTGCTGTTTTGAATGAAGAATCAGATCCGTATCATAATTACGGACCCGTAGCAAAAATAATCATCGAATTTGGACATCGTATGAGGATTTTATGGTCATTTTACCAAGGTTGCCAGATTTTCAGATTAATTACGAAATTGCCCATGACGGCGTAATAAAAACCTGCACTATTTGCAAATCTTAAAACCTACATATCTCCTTCATTATAAGGTCAAATTGAGTGATTCAAAAGCCTAAATTAATTAGAATTTCACAAGGAATCCATTGGGAGCAGTAAAACGCGTGAAAAGTATATATATAACGAGAAGTCCGAGTTTTCTTCTAATTTTTGAACGGGAAGAAGCTTTTGAGGCGATTTTTAAGAGAAGAAATCATTGTTCTTCATAGAGGTAAGTGTTTTTATCTTTAAAACTCATTTATGGGTGATTATAGAACATAATATCAGTGTTTAATTCATGAAAATCAGTAGAAAAAGGTGGGCTTAGGGCTTGAGATTTATGAGATCTTTAGGGTCGATTTGAGGGGTCAAACAAACTCCAATTTTAGTGTTCTTTATATGTACGGGGACTCGTGAGATGATGAAGAAAAGTTTTGTATAAAAATTTCTGAGTTTTAGGACGCGGGCCCGGGGCTCGGGTTTTGACCAATTTCGGGGTTTTGAGCTAAATTTGATATGTTTTGATTGGAATTCATTCCTTAAGCATAAATTGATGATAAAAATCTGAAATTGGTAGATTTGGAGCCTTCGGAAGTTGATACGAGAGGCAAGCGTGTTGCGGAATAGTTTTCGGGCTAGTTTTGAGGTAAGTAATGTCTTTAAATCCTGTCCTGAGGGTATGAAACCCCAGACTATGCACCCTTCTACGGGTTTTGAAATGAAAAGGTTGAGACTTTAGAAATATCTTCCTATTTAGGCGATTATTGAGTTGCTAAACCGACTTTTAAGCCTATGCTTAATTAGTATTATTTTATTATGATATGATTTGGGATGTAAGTCGTGTTTGGGATCTAGTGCCGATCTGTTTTTCCCTTGGGGGTTGTGTTTACCATATTTTCCTCACTAATATGTTATAATTTTCCACTCAGTCTTTTCCTGATAAATTTTTTTGACACTCAGAGTATTTTGATACTATTTATTGAAAAATAAAACATTGTTTTGGGTCGAGAAGCCGGTATATTTATGGCCTGAAGGGCAAGTTGAGAGTGTCTGACTGAGTGAGGCTGCGAGCCTATATTGTGAGGATGTTATGATATGAGTGAGGCTGCGGGCCTATATTGTGAGTGATTTATGCCATGATGTGGCTTGTTTATAGTGCTTGGGCTGTAGGAGCCCCTCCGGAGTGTGTACACACCCCTAGTGAGCGCAGGTATCTAATGACTGATGCCCGTGGGGATTATGCTGAGTGATTGCGAGGATGCTTGATGGGATGATACTGAGTGACTGTGAGGATGCCTGATGGGCTGATATTGAGTGATAGTGAGGATGCCTGATGGGCTGATACTGAGTGACTGTGAGGATGCCTGATGGGCTGATATTGAGTGATGGTGAGGATGACTGATGGGCAATGGTTACGATAAATGATTTTAGCCCGAGGAGCAGTTGTATGAAGAATTTTTACTAAGTTTTGAACTATGATTTACTTCGTTTTCAAACTGGTGTTACTGAGAATTTTTCTAGGATATACTGATATTACACTTGTTTTCAAAGGATTTCTGGAAACTGATTTCGAACTTATGTGTTTGATGAATACTACATGGTGACTTGGTGTTTTACTGGTTTTTGTGAAATTGTGTATCTGTACTGTGTGTTTTATAATTCTAAGACTGTGATTTATTTTCATTACTACTGAGTTGGTGAACTCATAAAGACTCTCTGCGCCTCTGTGCACAGATTCAGGTGACGATCCCGAGCAGTAGTTGTCCTGGCTCGTAGTTGCAGGTTCACGGGATTTCGAGGTAGCTGTCTAGCGTCCACAACTTCTCCATCTCCCTTCCTTATTTAGTTTTAACACTTGATTCAGAGACATATATTATAGTTTTAGCAGAGTTAGATTTATTTATTCTTAGATGCTCATGACTATTGACTCCAGCTGTTGGGAGGTTTTGTTATAGTTGTTAGACTGTTATTGGGGCGCTAAGACTAATTATACTATTCTATGCTTGGTTGCATGCTTATTATTAAATTGTGAACTCTTATAATTGAACAAATGCGTAGTAAGATGATGGTTGGCTAGCCTAGTTCCACGATAGGCGTCATCACGGCCTGTTAGGATTTGGGGTCGTGACAATCTATTTGCAAATTTTCTAATATCTAATATATTACTAGAATATTATACAATTTGGTGCTCTGGATGCTATGGATACTGATCGGATGAATGGTTGTTGGTTTCTACGTGTTTCTTTCATCATCGGCACCATATGAAGGTGTGAAATCGAGGATTTGATTAATAAGAGGATGTGTATCGATTTTGGGTTGTTTTTAACGGCCATTGTGATTAGGAGTCATCGCTATGAGTGTTGAGTCATGCATTATATTATGTGAATTCATCTTGTGTTGTGGATTTGGCTTGATACGACGTAGTCAGACTATTTCAGCTTATAGTTGTGGAAATTGGATCTTGCAAATTTTTTCAGAAGTGGAAACTTGGTTTTAAGGTTTATGGCTCAGGATTTGATAATGAAATTTCGGTTACGTTGTGTTATCAGACCTATATGGGTCAGGGTGACGTGAAATCATCTCTGAATATGTGCATGGTAGGTTACACGACAATTTTGGTGGTTTTTGGAACAACTCTGGGCACGTTCTAGGACGAAGGTATGCTTAAGTGGGGGAGAATGTAATGACCCGGTCGGTCGTTCCGTAGAATTTACATTTTTATTGTTGTTATTGCCTTGTCATGGGTTGGTTATGCTGTTTATGATGTGTTGGAGTTGGTTGGCTCGAATTCAAAATGGTTGTAGTGAGAATTTAGTCATTTAGTCTTTAAAATTAGCTTTGTAGTTGGAAAAGTCAACTGAGAGTTGACTTATTGGTAAACGATCTCGGAATGCGGATTTTATGGCTTGGATAGCTTCGTTAGGTGATTTGGGACTTAGGAATATGTTCAGAATAATTTTGTGATGACCGGTGTAGAATTAGGCCTGAATTGCGAAAGTTGGAGATTTAAAAGTTCTTAGGCTTGAATTCGACGTAGATATGGTGTTTTGGTGTTGTTTTGGGTGTTCCGAAGGTTCGATTAAGTTCAAGTTATGTAATGGGACTTGTTAGTATGTTCGTACGGGGTCCCGAGGAGCTCGGGTGAGTTTCCGATAGGTTTGGGTTGCGTTGTGCTCGTTTTTCTTATACTTCGGTGTCGTTTCTTCAAGCATAAATGATATCATATTTAAAAAAAATGAGCTCTGGTTGCTGTTTTGAATGAAGCATCAGATCCGTATCATAATTACGGACCCGTAGCAAAAAAGAATCGTCAAATTTGGATATCGTATGAGGATTTTATGGCCATTTTATCAAGGTTGCCAGATTTTTAGATCAATTACGAAATTGCCCATGACGGCGTAATAAAAACCTGCACTATTTGCAAATCTTAAAACCTACATATCTCCTTCATTATAAGGTCAAATTGAATGATTCAAAAGCCTAAATTGGTTAGAATTTCACAAGGAATCCATTGGGAGCGGGAAAATGCGTGAACAGTATATATATAATGAGCAGTCCGAGTTTTCTTCTAATTTTTGAATGGGAAGAAGCTTTTGAGGCGATTTTTAAGAGAGGAAATCATTGTTCTTCATAGAGGTAAGTGTTTTTATCACTAAAACTCGTTTATGAGTGATTATAGAGCATAATCTTAGTGTTTAATTAATGGAAATCATTAGAAAAAGGTGGGCTTAGGGCTTGAGATTTATGAGATCTTTAGGGTCGATTTGAGGGGTCAAACAAACTCTGATTTAAGTGTTCTTTATATGTACGGACTCGTGAGATGATGAAGAACAGTTTTATATAAAAATTTCTGAGTTTCGGGACGCGTTCCAAGGGCTCGGGTTTTGACCAATTTCGGGTTTTTGAGCTAAATTTGATATCTTTCTATTGGAATTCATTCCTTAAGCATAAATTGATGATAAAAATCTGAACTTGGTAGATTTGGAGCCTTCGGAAGTTGATACGAGAGGCAAGCGTGTTGCGGAATAGTTTTCGGGCTAGTTTTGAGGTAAGTAATGTCTTTAAATCTTGTCATGAGGGTATGAAACCTCAGACTATGCACCCTTCCACGGGTTTTGAAATGAAAAGGTTGAGACTTTAGAAATATCTTCCTATTTAGGCGACTATTGAGTTGCTAAATCGACTTTTAAGCCTATGCTTAATTAGTATTATTTTATTATGATATGATTTGGGTTGTAAGTCGTGTTTGGGGTCTAGTGCAGATCTGTTTTCCCTTTGGGGGTTGTGTTTACTATATTTTCCTCACTGATATGTTATGATTTTCCACTCAGTCTTTTCCTGATAAATTATTTTGGCACTCAGAGTATTTTGATACTATTTATTGAAAAATGAAATACTGTTTTGGGTCGAGAATCCGGTATATTTACGGCCTGAAGGGCAAGTTGAGAGTGTCTGACTGAGTGAGACTGCGAGCCTATATTGTAAGGATGTTATGATATGAGTGAGGTTGCGGGCCTATATTGTGAGTGATTTATGCCATGATGTGGCTTGTTTATAGTGTTTGGGTTGTAGGAGCTCCTCTGGAGTGTGTACACACCCCCAGTGAGCGCAGGTACCTAATAACTGATGCTCGCGGGGCTTATGCTGAGTGATTGCGAGGATGCCTGATGGGATGATACTGAGTGACTGTGAGGATGCCTGATGGGCTGATATTGAGTGATGGTGAGGATGACTGATGGGCAATGGTTACGATAAATGATTTTAGCCCGGGGGGCAGTTTTATGAAGAATTTTTACTAAGTTTTGAACTATGATTTACTTCGTTTTCAAACTGGTGTTACTGAGAATTTTACTAGGATATACTGATATTACACTTGTTTTCAAAGGATTTCTGGAAACTGATTTCGAACTTATGTATTTGATGAATACTACATGGTGACTTGGTGTTTTACTGGTTTTTGTGAAATTGTGTATTTGTACTGTGTATTTTATAATTCTAAGACTGTGATTTATTTTCATTACTACTGAGTTGGTGCACTCATAAAGACTCCCTGTGCCTCTGTGCATAGATTCAGGTGACGATCCCGAGCAGTAGCTGTCCTGGCTCGTAGTTGCAGGTTCACGGGATTTCGAGGTAGCTATCCAGCGTCCACAGCTTCTCCACTTCCCTTCCTTATTTAGTTTTAGCACTTGATTCAGAGACATATATTATAGTTTTAGCAGAGTTAGATTTATTTATTCTTAGATGCTCATGACTATTGACTCCAGTTCTTGGGAGGTTTTGTTAGAGTTGTTAGACTGTTATTGGGGCGTTAAGACTAATTACACTATTCTATGCTTGGTTGCATGCTTATTATTAAATTGTGAACTCTTATAATTGAACAAATGCGTAGTAAGATGATGGTTGGCTAGCCTAGTTCCACTATAGGCGTCATCACGGCCTGTTAGGATTTGGGGTCGTGACAGTCTATTTGCCAATTTTCTAATATCTAATTTATTACTGGAATATTAGACAATTTGCAATAAAAATAACTAGCTTAATACAGACAAAATTATCAATAACATCAAATTTCATATATGCACATCAAGGTTAATCATCCAGACCTGTAGATTTCATTAACATGTCAATACAAGGAGGGGGACATATACCTTACCTCCTACATATTTCTGAAGTTAGACTTTACATAGTATAACCATCTAAATATTCTCGCTATACTAGTCTGTCTAATACACTCCAAAGTGAGTAATTCAACTAATATAATTTGAAAAAATCACTTTGAAGGCAAAAATTAGACCAACCGACAACTAACTGTAAAGGAATAACTCAGTTCTGTAACAGTAAGGAAAAAGAATTGGACAAATTTTGTATTAGCTTTTATCTGCAGGAAAAATGTCTGGTGCAAGAGGCCGGTGCTGTTGTTGTGGTTTGATCCCCTTTAGCCAAGTCTTTTTTTTTCTACCATGAACTGTCGTGATTTCATATTCAACAAATCTTTATTTCTGCATCCACTACGCCCTGATAACTTCACTTGGGTATTAATCTCAACTTTTGTTAAAACCGAGTACGTCAAGCCGTTGAACTCAATGGAGATTGCATCTCTATAGCAGTGTTTAAAACAATGTACAAGTCGCAATAAACTAAAGCTAAACACCATCAAGCTGCTAGTCTTCAACTGCATTAATTTTCAAACTCTACCCTAATATTTCAGCTTAGTACCTCTTGGTGCAGTTGTTAAACTCTGTACAGCCTCTGAGCGAGCAAATTTCTGCTAGTGTAGCATTCATATGGACTCTGTTTGTCGAGAAAAATCATTGTTGGCGGTATTTTTGATATCTTCATTAAGGTGAGAAATTTTGCACTTTGTGTTCAACTTCTTTCTATTTGAATATACTTGGTCCTTCACCTTGTACCTGCACATATTAACACCACATGCATACAACTAGGAAATAAAATATGCTACTGCGCACAAAAGCATTTCTAGTAACTATCCATTTGCATAGGATACTCCACACTAAAATGAAATAAGGTAGTAGTGAGTTCTAGTAGTTCAACTAATATTATGTCCACAATATTTTAAGCTAAAGAATCTTAAGGACATCAGCATAACATACAAGTACCTCCAAATTGTCCATTTCTCCAGCAATAACACATTTAACTTACCAAGAGTTAGCCACAAATTTACTATCTTTTAAAGCAGCATGTTCATATCATTCAAGGAAGTAATGTCCTTGCATAAAGAATCATGTAAATGAAATCAAGACATTCTAAACAATGATAATTGAGGTGTATAGCTTATTCACAAACTTTAATATCACTCAAGTCATGACAAACAGTTTTCTTCACTTTAATGATATTATTTTGGGGGAAAAGGTACAGTTGATTAGCCTAATTTAACTACATACTCATATGTTTGCTCCTAATATTTCCCAAGAAGTCAAAAGAGTCAAAGAAGATGAAGGATAACAATAGCTAATCCTGAAATGTAGCAACTAACATCGAAAGATATATTAACAACCAAGATCATAATTTCATTAGCAGCTACGAAATATTACTAGAGATACACCAAATACATACATACATTATCCAAGGAAAGAATGGTGAAACTAAGAATTTCTACATAACTTAGCACCAAATGAGATTTCCTTCACAAGAATATTATACATTTCTATGGATAGAAGCTTATAAAATGCCTGGGATAATGCAAATCTTAAATCTAAGATGAGAAAATAGGTACAAGTTAATTCAAAGGGAGTATCTTGGCCAAACACAAAGAATATCTTAATCAACTTATCAAACATAAACCTCACAATTAGAACAAAATATAGTACATTATTTTTACGAAGAAAAAAATGAAATCATAACTCAGTAAGGGGCCCTCTAACTCTGCTGACCACTCAACTACTTAGACATATAAACAATCAAATGAACATGATAAATTTCAAATATTGTGCTACATCCTTTTATAGCCACTGGAAAGTTGTTTTTGTTCAAAACTCCTAAATTAATTATTAACACCCTTCTTCCACTACATAAATTATATAATATTTTTTTTATCTTCTCGCTTTACTAGTACCCATCACATTTAACACTGTAAAAAGTAAACAAATATCCTCCAGAGACCCTTCCAAAATTATTATGTCATAAACAGATATTGGCATTTAAAATTCAAATTCATGAAACAATATCCTTATCATTACATTTGGGTTCACTAAGACGTTAGGTGTGATAATATGTCACAACTCATATGGTATTTATACATTGACAATAAAGAGCGAAAACGAATAAAACAAACAAAAATTTTTATTTTAACAATTAAAAAAAAAAAAAATACAACTGTGTAATCACACTGTAAAGCCATAAAAAATATCTTGGAATGAAATCACTACCTCGCTGTCAATAATGAGAAGAAATTTACTTCACTGGACAAAGTTTAGTGAGGAATGCCAAAATATTTTCGGAGTCCAAGCCCTAGCTAGATATGTAATTTCTTTTGGAGAAAAATCGACCCAAATATTAAAAATAAACCAGATAAATCATTATAGAATGTATATAAAAGGATAATTTTTGACATACCCAAAATCAACCCACAAGCTTGCACCAGATTTTGGAACAACGCAATATTCAGCAGCAGCTATGCAGTAGGTAGAACATCCATACTCAGTCCAACGGCTACCCATGTCTCTCCAACAATAGAAGAAGAAATCGGCAGAACGAAATCTTGAGAGATGATGATTTTGGGGATCTTATGGGTTTTGAGAGATGATGATTTTGGGGATCTTATGGGTTTTGAGAGATGGATCTAGGGGTTTTAAGGCTTTGAGAAGGAGAGACGGAGTTTTGAGAGAGCTGACTTCTAATCACAGAGTATCTTTTTAATTTTAGAGTTTTCATTTTTGCTTATTATAAATAATGTGACGCTCAATAACAGTATTAAGCATCAGAATTCAACTATTTTAGCGGCCGGATTTAGTCCCTTCGTTAATTAAAAGGAAAAATAGAGAACTGGGGACTAGGGACGAGATTTATCACCCGTCGGGACATTTTGGTCGCTAATAAGCCTTTTTGTTGTAGTGAAATAACATGTATGAATAGAGATTTAAGAATTAAAAAAATAAGAGTAATAATAATACTATTGGTAAGGAAAGGAGAGACTCTCGACCACCTATTAACTTTTTATCCTAACAGTTTTAGGATACGCGCGTTGCACGTATATCCTATTAAAAGATTATATAAATAATCTATTAAAACTTGTGTTAGAATTATAAAATTAAAATTAACAAAAGTGTAAGTTTCTAAACATTATTGATCCTAATTAGCTACTAACTTTCAACGAAAGAAGAAACTCTTAGGACAAAAATATAATTATTCTTTTTTTGTGATCCCATATGAATTATTCCAACATATTAGAAAAGACTAAATTACTATTGCAAAAGATATTATTCAATTGCTATATTTTGATTAATCTACTCTTTTTTCGTTTTGGAGTGAGTTTTCTTTCTTCGTTCAAGCACATAGCCAAATGAATTTGAAGATTTTCTTTTATGGAAGTAAGAGTAAACTTATAATGGAATTGCTTACCGTTAGAGGATTCATATTAATCTATGAGCGAAAAATATGGAGCTTGTGTTAAAACAAATTTTATGCATTGTGCGAAATTACTTACGCCCCTAAACAAATTATACTCTTAGTTACCCCAGAAGTTGGCTATTTGATAGTTGTTATACCTGGACATTGACATGGTAAAGTGCATGGATATATACACTCTCCTTTAGGCATGTGAAGGAAAGTTTAAAAATCAACTTTCAGATATAATATTTTTCAATCGTTAATATAATTGTTTATCTATTAGAATATAATTGTGTATTTCTTCTTGCTTCATCTTAATATACAATGCATACTTTATCTAACTTTGTATTTTAATTTCTTTTTTAAATACAATGGCTGTTTGATCCAATTGTATACTTTATTTTTTATGGGATAAATTTGTAAAAGCTTAGCTGGAGTTTCACCATAAATAAAAATAGTTTTAGCTAAATTAATAAAGTACTAATGGTGTATTATTTTTATTATTTTTTGTTAGATGCAAATTACTATTTATTTTAATTTTGTATTTTATTTTCTGATCAAATCCATAAAAGAAAAATTGGCTAGAGCTTTATTATTGTCTTGCTTAATTAAAAAGATATAGCAAAAATAACGAAGTTGCCGTTGTTTTAAAAAATTCATAACATTTTTGAAATGCTTAAAGCCACATACTATATTGTTTAAGTAAATAGAACAATTATTATAGCATTTTTTTTAATTTCTTTGACAGGCACACACATTCTTCATTTTCTTTGAAAAAAAAAAAATTAAAATTTCAAAACTTGGATAACAATTCGTATTATGTGGCGAAAGACTTCTAGAGTCATTGAATGACTATTGTTGTGGAAGTTTTGAAAAACTTAAGTAATATTAAAAAAAAAAACAAGATAATTAAAATAAGAAAAGAATTGAAAGAATTACAAGAAAATACACATGACTTCACACCATAACAAAAAATGGTTCATGTTTTTAAGGGTTACCCATCCTAGCCCATATTGTACATATTTTGAAAGCACTAGCAAATTCAAAATATGTGTTCTTACAACCATTGCTTCTAAAAGCTATGGAATTAAATTTGTGTTCTTACAACATTGCTTTCGCTCTCTTCTTCTCACATCCTCGACATATGCTTCAAGGGGCTGTATATTTTCTGCTTCTCCTCTTGTGTCACCTGGTTGCAATGTAAGAAAATTGAAGAGTAGAAGTCCACCATTGAAGACCATTCAAAGTTTTGATTTCGAAAATGGTTTTTTTTTGTTAGTTTTTTGGATTGGGTGTTGTTTCAATTGATTGAAAATATCAAAAGAAGTTCAAAATATAAATTTGAAGTGATTTTGAGTAGATTTGAGCAAGATTTGAATTAAATTTCAGAGAAGACGCAAGGAAGAAGACGAAGTCAGTTTTTTGTATAAGTATGTATAATCTTGTATAATAGTGTATATGAGTGTATAAACAAATCTTATACACTATTATACACTTTTATACACATTTATACAAGCGTTTGTAGACGAACTTCTTCCACGATTTTCAGTTACAATCTTGTTCAAAATCAGTCCAAATCTCCATGAAATAACTTCAAATTTTATATACAACCTTCTTATAACATTTTTAACAAGTCTAAATAAGACCCACTCCAAATTTTTCCCAAAATCAAATTCGAAATTTAAACTCACATGTTTAAGCTTGTTAAAAATCTAATTTTCATCATCCAAATGAATTTTGTTTGTTGAACTAATATTTGAGTCACAATTACTGATTCGAATATTAACTTAAATGCTTGAGAAATCCTTTTTAAAAATTAACTAGTAATTTTGAGAACCTATTGGAGTTGGATGTTGAGTTTTAGCATATTATTTTTGGGCTAGTTGATTGTAAATTGAAATATGGGCTATAAAATTGAAAAGCATTAATCTCAGTTGTTCTAATGTGAAATTTTTCCAAAAGAATTTATATTTATATTGAAGTAAAATCTTACTCGATATTTTATTTCTAAATATTAGGAGTTTTACCTAACTCAAATAAGGAAAGATTTCATAGTCAAAATTTAAATTAATTTAAAAAGCATAAATATTAAAAAAAAATAATCAAATGATTATTTTGTTCAATGTGAACTCTCTATTAAAAAGATAAAAAGGGCAAGCGATATTTCGCTAAAGGTAATTATGCTTTTAATATACACACACATTTAGGGTTGTGTAGTTTTATGTGATTAGATATGACTTTAATTGTACATGAACTATTTATTTTGTACGATAAAAATAAAAGTCTTTAAAATGCATAATATTAATTGTTTATTGTGGAGACAACTTTACGTGCTTAGTGTTTTGAATGAATTTTATATCTTCTCTATAGTGCTTCGTGATGAACTGATGATTTCATATAAATTATTTGCTAACCACGTTAAATATGCTACATGTTACATATATGGATTTATTTTCAAATAGCACACTTTATATAAGGTAAGATATTGATAGATTTTAAACTCTTAAATAGTAGGACTTCATATCTAGTTTAACAAGGAAAGATATTATAGGCAAATTTTTAGGTGATTTCAAGGTCCTAAATATTAGGAAAATGACTTAAGTTACAATTTTATCTAAGATGAAAGCTATTTTTTAAGGGTAAAAAAGGCGAACGACATTTCTCTAAGGGCCTTCGTGCTTTTAATATAGTATACTAGATACTTATTGGGTACATGTTGTTTATGTACTCACGCTACACTTCTGCACTTAAATGTGCAGGATCTGAGGCAGGTTGTCATGACCCAAAATACATTAACGGTCGTGATGCCGCCGGACACCACTATCAGGCAAGCCAACACCAAGAAGTTACACAAATTCTCATTTTAGTAGTTTTGAGATCATTTCCTTTCATTACATTAAATAGCGATTAATGAACCTTGTTGAGTAAATAACAATATCTTAACTAATTCAACTAATAATTAAATCCCAAAGTCATCCCAGAACCCGATGTCACAAGTACATGAGCAATTTTTAGGAAACAAACGAGATACAATAACATTCCGGAATACAAATGGGGCAGTAAAGAAAATACAACACAATACTCTGAAGGAGACTCTGCTGGCTGCGGGTCGTCTCGAGAGGTTGCAGCTCACCTAAGTCCCCATATCAACCATGACATTGCGTCAATCTAGGCCACTAGATATACATGTGCCTGTGCAACAGAAATGCACAACAAGTGTAGTATGAGTACGAAAATAACGTGTACTCAGTAAGTATCCCGCCTAACCATGAAGCGGTAGTGACGAGCGGTCGACTTTGACACTTACTAGAGGTCAAATTAACATAATCAAGTGTGATGCTAAACATGGATGTCATGATTAATTAACAAATAACGACAGGAAGGAACAACTTCTTTCATATAAACAAATTCTAATCTTCGTCATTTCAGTCGACAACTTATATTTCCAGGCCATTAAGCGGTTCAAATTACAGAAAGTTCCCAGCAAATATCATGCACAAGTAATGTCGAGGTCGAATAACCCGGTCCAACATAAATATAAAATGTGCACTACCAGAGGGTCGAACGGCGCGAACCATAGATGCATCTATTACCCCGCTCGTGAATCATACGTGCAACGCGATCAATTATAAATAATAGAGTTACCCCGTTCGCGAATCATACATGCGACGCAGGTACTCATAGATACACACATTCAAACAGTCAATCCATACTTTATCAGGAAACACTTATCCAAGGGAAAGTCAATTTTCTTTTCACGATTCGAAAAAATAAAGTTGAACTTATTTAGAAATTCATTTACTAATTTGATGTGACTTAAGCAATTTAAATAGTCAATGAGGTTACAAATAATTCAAGTATATCCTGCTTTCGGGTCCTAGACTGCCCGGGCTTAAGTACAATAGTAGCTACGCATAGACTCTTGTCACCTCATGCATACATAGCCCCCAAAAATAGTATCACATAATAAATTAATTCACCTATGGGGACAATTCCCTCTTACAAGGTTAGAAAGGAGACTTACCTTGCTCCGAAGTTCCATAACCGGCATTCCACGCCCTTCTGATGACTCAAATCAATGCACAACGCTCCAAAACTAGCCAATAGTTATGCAAACCCATTAATATATACTCAATTACTCATTATAATCCAATTCATAACAATTCCTAACCCCGATCGAAAAGTTGATAAAATCACCCTCAGGCCCATGTGCCTGGATTCCGAAATTTTTCGAAGATAAACTTTACCCATAACCTCACGAACATAGATATATAATTTATTCTCAATTCCATGCCCAAATTCGTGGCCAAAATCCAAAAATATAAATTTCTAGGTTTTCTACCAAAACCCCAAGTTTTCACTAATTTTCTATGTTCAAATCCATAAATAATCATGTGTTTAACTCAAAAATAGCATAAACCACTTACCTCAAGCTTGGTGGTGAAAAATGGCACTCCCAAGTTGTTCCAAATCGGCTTCCATGGAGGAAAAATGGTGAAAATGAGCCACCCCTCGCTATTAAAAGAACACACTGCACAGCCTGCTTCTCGCACCTGCGGTGCGTAGACCACTCCTGCGGCCCCGCTTCTGCAGCGCGTGAGCCGCTTCTGTGGTCCCAGGATCAGGTCCAACAGTCCGCTTCTGCGGTCTCCGTAGTGCAGATGCGCACCCACATCTGCGGGTAAACTTTCCCATATGCGGTCACTACGCTTCTTCGCCCAAGCTGCATTTGTGACCCCATAGTCGCTTCTGCGGCTCCGCACCTGCGGCCAAAACCTCACAGGTGCGGTTATACCAGATATCATTTGCCTCAATTCATCCTCAAATTCCTAAATTGATCTGTTAGCCATCCGAAATTCACCTGAGGCCCCCGGGACCCCGTCCAATCACACCAACCAGTTCCAAAACATAATACGGACCTGCTCGAGGCCTTAAATCACATCAAACGATGCCGAAATCATGAATCGCACTCAAATTCAAAATTAATGAACTTTAGAACTTCCAACTTCAACATTCGATGCCGAAACCTATCAAATCACGTCCAATTGACCTAAAATTTTGCACACAAGTCACATTTGACATTACGGGCCTACTCCAATTTCAGAATCCGACCCCGATATCCAAAAGTCCACTCCCGGTCAAACTTCTCAAACACCTTCAAATTTCTAACTTTAGCCAAATGATTCCAAAATGACCTACGAACCCCCGAATCCACTTCCGATCGCGCTGCCAATACCATAATCGCCATACGGAGCTTCTCCCAGACTCAGAATCCTAAACGTACATCGATAACACTAAAATGCACTTCAACCCAAATTTATGAATTTTCTTCCAGAATGCCAACTTCCACAATAGACGCCGAAACGCTCCCGGGTCATCCGAAACCCGATTTGAACATACGGCCTAGTCCAAAATCATCATACGAACCTGCTGGAACCATCAAATCTCGATTCTGAGGCCGTTTACTCAAAGATCCAATCTTAGTTGATTCTTCCAACTTAAAGCTTCCGAAACGAGAATTCTCTTTACAATTCAACTCCAAACTCCCGGAATTCAATTCAGACCATGCGAACAAGTCATAATACCTTAAGTGAAGCTACTCATGGCCTCAAACTGCTGAACGACGCGCTAGAGCCCAAAACGAACGCTCGGATCGTTATACAGGTGCATATGGATATCATTCTGGCGCGCACGCTTGGCTTAAACTTCGAGACTTCATGTTGAGCTGCCTTCTAAGCCGTCCTGCAGCAGCTGGAGTCTTCCTTTTGTTATATTTTCTATCTATTTCTTTTTCAGACACTAGACTAGTATTCTTTTATATATTCTACTAGAATGCGCATATAATTGTGACACCAGGTCTTGGCACACACTAGTAGACTTATTATCACGACCCAAAATCTATTAAAGGTCGTGATGGCACCGGACACCACTGTCGGGCAAGCCAACACTAAATAGTTAATTAAATTCTCATTTTAATATTTTTGAAATTATTTCTTTTCCTTACATTTAGAAATAAATAATGAACTTCACCGAGTAAATAATAATGTCTTTAACCACTTTTCAATACTAACTAATCCCATATACATCCTAGAACCCAGTGTCACAAGTGCATGAGCAATTTCTAGGAAATAAAATGTAATATAATAACCGTCCAGAATACAATTGGACAGTAGAGAAAATATAATACAATACTCTGAAGGAGACTCTTCTGGTTGTGATCGTCTCGAGAGGTGAAGCTCACCTAAGTCTCCGTATCAACCATGTCGCTGCGCCAAACTAGGCCACTAGACATACATGTGCATATGCAACAAAAATGCACAACAAGTGTAGTATGAGTACAAAACCAACGTGTACCCAGTAAGTATCCCGTCTAACCTCGAAGGGGTAGTGACGAGAGGTCGACTTCGACACTTACTAGTGGTCAAATTAATATAATTAAATGTGACACTAAGCATGGATGTCATGATTAAATAACAGATAACAACAGGAAGGGGGAGCTTCTTTCATAATTAAAATTTCAGTTTCCATCATTTCAGTTAACAACTTATATCTCAAGGCATTTAAGTAGTTCAAATCACAGAAAGTACCAAGCAAATAGCATACGCAATTAATGCCAAGGTCGTACGGACCAATCCAACAAAATAGTAAAATGTGCACTGTCGGAGGGTCGAACAGCGCAAACCATAGATGCATCTATTACCCCACTCGCGAATCATACGTGTGACGCAGTCAAATATAAATAATAGAGTTACCCCGCTCGCGAATCATACATGTGACACATGTACTCATAAATACACACATTCAAACAGTCAATCCAGAATTCATCAGAAAAATAATTACCCAAGGAAATGATCATTTCTCTTTTAATGGTTAAGAAGATGGTGTTTAATATTTTTAGAAATTCATTTGCCAAATTCGATATCGTTTAAGCATTTTAAATTTATCAGTAAAATTACAAGTACGGCAAGTAAAGCATGCTTTTGGGTCCTAGACTACTCGTACATAAGCATAATAGTAGTTACGCACGGACTCTAGTCACCTCGTGTGTACATAGCTCCTCAAAAATAGTAGCACATAATTAATTTTTTCACCTATGGGGACAATTCCCTCTTACAAGATTAGAAAGGAGACTTATTGTAACGACCCGGCCGGTAGTTCCGAGAGTTTAGCCCTGTTTTCCCCTTTTCTGCTTCATTCTTGCATGGTTCAGCTCTTTTGTGTTGAATTGGGTGGTTTGGTTTTGGTTCGGAGTGGTTGTGGAGAGAAATGAGACACTTAGTCTCTTAAGTTGGTGATTTAGTTGGAAAAGTCAATCTGAAGTTGACTTATAGGTAAATGATCTCAGAATGTGGTTCTTGTGGCTCGAGTAGCTTCTTTAGGTGATTTGGGACTTAGGAGTGTGTTCAGAATGTCATTCGGAGGTCCGGAGTAGAATTAGGCTTGAATTGACGAAATTGGATTTTTGGCGAATTTCGGTCGGCAGTGGAAAAATTAGCTATCAGGGTCGGAAAGGAATTTTGAAAGTTGGAGCAGGTTCGTAGTGTCATTTGGGATGTGTGTGCAAATTTTCAGGTCATTCGGACGTGGTTTGAGTGGTTTCGGCATCGTTGAAAAATTTCGGAAGCTTAGAAATCCTTAGGCTTGAATTTGGATTCGATTTGGTGTTTTGATGTTATTTTTAGTGTTCCGGGGGTTCAACTAGGTTGATATATTGTTATATGACTTGTCGGTACCTTGATTGAGGCCCCGAGGGGCTTGGGATTGATTTCGGATGATGTTGGAAGGTTGGTAGTTGGAGAAAAATACAGCAAATGGTTGTTGGTGCAGGGCTTCTGGTGTAGCCGCACCTGCGAACGGGGAGCCGCAAGTGTGAATGCACAGGTGCGGAAGACCTTGCGCAGATGCGGAAAATGAAACCTGGCATGGGAGCGCAGGTGCGTGTGGAAGGCCGCAGATGCAAGTTTTGAGTTTAAGTGAGTATCCGCACTTGCGAGGTATTTTCCGCAGGTGCGGCGCCGTAGGTGCGGGCATGGGGTCGCAAGTGCGAGATTACTGGGCAGAACCTATATAAGGTTGCCTTCGCGAATTTTCACTCATTTCTTCACCATTTGTGTCAGATTTTGGAGCTTTGAGTTGGGATTTCAAGGGGGAATCAAGAGTATTCAGTGAGGTAAGCTACATGGACCTTGTATCTTGTGTTTATGACGATTATTCCATTGTTTAGTATTGTTTTAGAGGAGAAATTTGGGATATTAGGGCTTGAAATTGGGAAGTGTAAATTGGGGATTTGAGGGGCCATTTGGGGTCCGATTTTGATGTATTTGGTATGTATGAACTCGTGAGAGAGTGTGAATTTTTTTTTGGTGATTTTTATCGGAATTCGAGACGTGGGCCCGGGTGTTGGGTTTGGCCAATTTCGGGTTTGTTGATGTAAATTGGTTATTTTCGAGTGGGATTTGTTCCTTAAGCATATTTTGATGATATGAATCTGTTTTGAATAGACTCGGGGCGCGTTAAGGCCGAGTCGAGGGGAAAATTCATCACGGTGTAGTTTTTCATCCGGTTTGAGGTAAGTAACGAACGTAAATCTAGACATAAGGGTATGAAACCCCGGTATTTCGTATTGTTTTGATAAATGAGGTGACGCGCATGCTAGGTGACGGGCGTGCATCGGTAGGGATTGTGAATTGGTCCGTCCCGTAGCGACTGCTAAGTCACGTATTTGATTTGAAATCATATGATATTCCGTATTTTAGAGATTTATATAAGTTTTGGGCTGTACGTCATGTTTGGTGCCTTGTGCCGGCCTGTTTGAACCCTCAGGGGTGTTTTACTACTATTCTCACACTGTTTTGACAAAAAACATAATCTCAGTCATGATTTATACTTGTTCATTGTTTATTCCTGTTTATCACCCTGTTTTCAAACAAATGAAAGATATTTTGGTCTGAGTCCCGGTGATTGTGGTGAGTTGCCCGAGTGGCTTGTGAGGGTGATGACTGAGTGAGGCCGGTAGCCGTATTGTAAGGATAGTGGTGGATAGGGATGCACGCCGCAGCGTGATATATATTGGATCGGGTTGTACGCCGCAACGAGAGATATATTGGATCGGGCTGCACGTCGCAGCGGTATATATATTGGATCGGGATGCACACTGCAATGATATTTATATTGGATCGAGCTGCACGCCACAACGATATAGCGCTTGGGCTGAAGGAGACCCTCCGGAGTCTGTACACCCTAGTGAGCGCAGTCGACTATTTATGGACCGGGCTGCACGCCGCAACTATATATATATATATATGGATTGGGCTGCACGCCGCAACGATTATTATATGGTACCTATTGAGCGTGAGTGCTGATTGACGAGAGATGAGTCACGAGTGACTGAGAGGCTTTCCCAAGAGGCTTTATATTGCGAGTGACACTGTGCCCGAGGGGCTTATTTACTATGAAACTACTGTTTTCACTCTTCTTTACATTCTTGCCTCTAAACGATAAGTGTTGAACCAATGTTTTATATGAAATTTGGAAGGGGAAAACTGGAGTTTTATGAAACTTTTGGGACATAGATCCCTGACTTGATTTATTATTTTCCATTGATGTTTATTATAAGAATTTTCATGATTATAAAAGCTCGTCACTGCACTCAAGTCCTTATTTATATTTGTTACTTACTGAGTTGGTGTACTCACATTACTCCCTGCATCTTGTGTGCAGATCCAGGTGCCCGGATCGAGTGAGATTTTATTATTCTCAGTTGAGCTTGTCGGAGACTGTGAGGTAACTGCACGACGTTCGTAGCCCAACCCTTCTCCTTCTCATTTTGTCGCTATTTACATTTATTTTTCTAGACTTGTTATTTTAAGGAAAGACCGTGTCAGATTCTCTGTTCCATTAGATGCTCATGACTGTTGACTCCGGGTTTTGGGGATGTTATTATACAGATGTTTTTCCTTGATTATCCAAAATTGTGAAATACTAAACGTGGAAGATTTTTGATAAAAGGCGTTATTGATTTAAATGGAAAGTTCCATCTATTATGTTTAGTAAATTGGCTAGCCTAGTACCACGATAGGTGCCACCACGGTCAGTATAGATTTGGTGTCGTCACACTTACCTCGCTCCGGAGTCCCATAGCCGGCTCCCAAGCCTTTCAAACAACTCGACCGATGGCCAACACTCCAGAACTCGCTCTCGCTTGATTAACATTCACAAGCTTTAAATCCTCCTCCAACATTGTAACATTGAGTAAAATGCTCATACGCCACCAACAAATTGATATCTACAATTACAATCTCAATTACAATCAAAATATGACTCAAAAATATTTATCAATATCCATTTATGTCTCACAAGTTAGCTATAATCCTCCAGCTCAAATCGTCTAATAGGTTCACTTACTAGCACATTTAACTCTACTCTTATCATTTAATACCCATTTGAAGTTATCAATGATAGTACATTAATTCTCCAACACCACCAAATTACTATTCATCGTCTTCCTTAACCAACATTTCCAAAATATTCAATTTGGTGATTACTTAGTTGAACACTTCCAACCAAGCTAGAAAACAATTCAATAGGTTTATTGCATCCTTTAATTTCATTTCTAAAATCACTATTTATCTCTCCTCCTTCTCAAGAACATTATTCATGCCATGAACTAGGGTTTATGAAATCAATTATCCAACCATAACAACTTGAAACAAATATTAGAATTACTCTCACCGACTCATAAGAAATGAGTTTGAATCAATAGTATTACCTTCCTGAAGCTTTTTCTTAAAAATAAAATGTTTGGGAAATTGGTATTCTTTAATAATTTGAAAGAATTCTAGGGATTTCAAATATTGAATGATGTTAATATTAGTGTTAATAGGATGTTATTGACTCAAAATATCCAATAAAACTCACCTTGTATTGTTAGGTAGTCCCCAAGGTCGATTCCACCGGGAAAGAACCAATCCCTAGCTTAAGAAAATCCTCAAAAGAAGCTGTTGCCCGTGACTGCCTTATATAGGCACAGGTGCTTCATCGAGTTGTAACTTGCACTGTGCAGGTTGTACCTCCTATTACAAGTTTTCCCCTGTTGGACACCTTTTATTAAAAACGCCCATAACTCCTTGTATAAATATTCAAATCACAAAAGGTTTTAAGATTAAGAAACTAGACTCGATGATCTTTCATTTAATAGGCTGTACACCATATAACTCCTTATATATTTTGAGATATGAGCTTCCAAAGTCGGCTCCATGCATTAGAAATTTCTGACAAAACTGCTTCAGTAGCCATCATTCAATTGATCATAACTTTTTTATTAAATGTCCAAATGATGAATGGTTTAATTTTTTAGAGACTAGAATCAAAGATCTACAAATTTCATGTTCTGAAGATTTTCATATTTCTTAAAGATTTCGATATGAAAGCTTCAAAATTCAGCTGTATGATGCACCATTGTTGTCCAAGACAGCTTTTGCAGCAGCTTTTTGTGTCCGAAATTCATTCCGTTAACCTTCCGAAATCCACCCTAGGCCCTCGGGACCTTAACCAATTATGCCAACATGTCCCAAAATACAAAATCAACTTATTCTAGGCTTCAAACCACGTCAAATAACGCCGAAATTACGAATCGCGCATTGAATCGAATCATGAGTTTTCAAATTTTCCAACTTCTATATTTTGCACTGAAACGTATCAAATCAATTCGGAACGACTTCAAATTTTGCATGCGAGTCATAAATGATATGATGGATATATTCCAAATTTTTAGAATCGGATTCCGATCCTGATATCAAAAAGTCAACTCTTGGTCAAACTTTCCAATAATCTTCTATTTTTTTCAACTTTCATCAAAATGCACAGAATTGTCCTACGGACTTCCAAATCCAAATTTGAACATGCGCCTAAGTCCAAAATCACCATGCGAAACTATTGGAATCATCAAAATTCTATTCCACGGTCGTTTGCTCAAAATCAACCTTAGTCAGGTTCTTCCAACTTAAAGCTTCTGGAATGAGAATTCTCTTTCCAAATCCACTCCGAACTTCTCGAATTTCAATTCCGACCATGCGTATAAGTCATAATACCTGAAGTGAAGATGATCATGGCCTCAAACCACCGAACGACGTGCTAGAGCTCTAAACGGTCGGTCGGGTCGTTACATTCTCTCCCACTTAAACATACGTTCATCCTCGAACGTGCTAAGGACTGTGCTGGAGTTGTCTGAAATCACTGTTTAACACCTCGTGCACCTACCCGTGCTGCCACAACCCAGTTGAGCATATGAGCTCGAACAAATCTAAAGATTCTCCCTTTTATTTATTCAAGTTAGACTTAAAACTCAACTCCAACATTCGAAATTCTCTGACAGGCCTGCTCCCATCGTACGAACACCATAACAATATTTGTGCGATGAATCAATACATGATTGCATACCTTTGCTGAATCCACACTGTGCACTGCATAACTTATATGACCACAATAACATCCTCTTATAGCAATAACCAAAATTTTACAAATCTGATGCTTACAATGTCCTCATGACATATATAAGTATTGATCTAACTCTGGCAATACCGCCACGATAGAAGAGATAGGTAGAAATTCATGACTAACTGCCATGCCAACATATCGTTGAGGCTATAGTCTCGACAAGAATCATTACCTTATCCTGGACAAATAATAATATTTGCTCTTAAATATACTTCATATAATCCGTTTGCAATCCTATATCCAATAATCTCGTCTCACCCAGTACGAGCTGCTCAGGCAATAAGTCACCCAAGACATGACTAAAAGTCTTCATATGATGCCATAAAGTGCCAATAATCTACAACTCGAACATGATACATAAGGAAAATGAACTCTGGAAGGGACTACTCAACCCACGCAACTAACACGAACTTTCCGCAGAAATGGGAAACAAAACACACAAAAATAGATATAGGGGACTGTACTCCACATCACACTGTTGCGGCGTGCAACCCGATCCAACCATGATACCCGTGGCAGCTTGCCATCCGATCGAAACATAACAATATATAAGAAAGTACTCACCGAGCTACAATGCTAATAACTACAAAATGCTTGAATATCGACCACAACCACTCAAAGTGCATAATACAAACCCTGGGGAGACAGATAATGCCATATGCTACAAAAGTCAAGCACAGCTAAGGTGTGATATATGATCTGAATCTCGAGAGCCATCCTGCTCACATAACATTGTCGTTACGATGTACCTTAGCACATGTGAAATTTATCAAGTTGTTTCACAACTCACACGGCACAATATAGTTTTACATGGAATTGCCGACGGCGAAACTACATGCAATGTCTGAATACTCCTACATAAGGAGTGCTATGCTGAAATGAACACATCCGGCTTGATATAGAGCCCATATTCATATTTAAATCCATCCACGAACCTCAAGCTGATTCTAATTGCACCGTACTAGGCTGGTAACCTTTCAAAGGTCCATAATAACCCCTCTTTCCCATAACACACAAGAATAGACATCATAACCGGAACAAACTTCCACAGTCCACAACCAAACGAATTGAGTGCTCTCCAGGCACAAATTCCCAAATAAACGATATTACCAGAATCTTCATACTTGGTTTCAGTTCTTTAATAAATTAAGTGACTACATGTCACACTTATACAATCTTCCCATAGGATACGCTCCCACGAACTTTCGCACAAGGTAACAAGTCTGCACATCCATACCACCGACCACACTAACGCTATAAAGCAAATCAAGAATCCATAACCAAGATGCAAAGCCTCTTTCAAAAAACATCAATCTCAGGTGATGCTGAAGACAATACCAGCTTACTCTAAACATTCAAATCCCTTTCCTGCTCATCCGAGCTCGTGCCATCCTTGTCAAAATTGAACCGCAAATCTTGAACTCTCAACTTCTAAATCCCATGCTACTTGATGCTCTTAATCACGCCAATGCGTAGGGGTACAAGAATTTCAAATCAGCTCCTGAACCACTAATAGAGTAAACACTTCATCATATAAAAACTTTCAACTTAACTCATTCCAAGAGAACCATAACAACACACGATTGAATTCTCATAACCGTAGAATATACAAATCCTCAAGTAGTGGTCTAACCACCACAACTCTTCCGGGATCCATCCACACATAACATGCCATAATACTTGAATGCCTCCAGATAAAATCAATTATGGTGGCGGTCAAGCCTCGCATGCACCGCCAGAAATCACATGCATAACTTAACACGTTGAAAGGGCTGATCATTTCCACCATCATGCCGATTCAACCATGGCTAACCGAATGAAATTCTTCTAGTTTACTTTGGTCTTTCCTTAGAAATAATAATAGATCCATTCAAATATAACGAACCCAATCCGCACTCATCCTGAGTGAACCTATTTCACGAGACCACGTTGCGTCAAGACCCACGAGCTAACTCATACCTTCCTTGAGCACACATTTGCATCTTCAACTGGTGCACCCATTCCGATAATTTCTCTACGAGTCCGAAATTATTTTCTCCCATTCCTCCAATGTTACACAGCAGATCGATGATAACAAAGAACAATCCAAGCCCCTTTCATAATCCACTCAAGAAGCTCGATACTTAACCATATCACAGACTCGAAATCCTTAGGCACAACACTTTAATTTAGAACCTACTAGGACCATTGTTGATAGTCACCCACTCTGACTTGGACCCAAATATAATCAACTCTAAGGCTCTGCTAGCACATGACCACTCTCTCAAGGAAGCACCCGGTTGTATCACCTTTCTTGTGAATCACCTCTACACGAAGCATAACTCTAAGTCTTGCCATAGCCTGAACATGAATCGATAAGGCCAATTATAACACACATTCCTCAAATCCTTTGCTCAATTTACTACTGATTTTTTATTTCTTTAGTTGTAATAACCCATCATTACGCTAATACTAGAAACCTCACAAGTAGATAATCATATAATCCAATCGTAGGTGGTGGGCTCTCCCACTTAGCTTAAAGCTACCCTTGCATAACCTGGAACCCACCGGGATTCTTCCTTCATCGTTGACATGATTTTGCACAATTAACCCACCACATTCCTCAAAATTCCTTCTGTTAACATTTCATGAACACTCTGAACCACTAGCCACATTCACATGTTCGACCTCTTGCCGGATAGCCAGTAGAATACTTCGGAGAAGTTGCATCAACACCACACGACCGCTAATATGCTCATAGGAGATAACCCACATGTGGAACTACCTGCCGACCTCTTCCAACGACGCTGCACTGAGTACAATTACTACAAAATCGATAACCCACCCTGAGACCATGCTCATTTACCAGCTACACAAGTCCGTTCACTCCTCATGGATATCAAAAGGTCATGTTGTATCCTTATTCACATCAAGCACTCCTTTCCGTCATATCCAACATTCCTCCGCATAGCAACCATTATTCCAAAATTTCGCCCGTAGACCTAGTCACTGTCCATAATGAGTCCCAAATCACTCTAACTTTCCTCAAGGCGTGCAGTTATCCTACCGCGGAACCCATATGCTACTCTGCCACTCTCCTACTTTGGTCAAACTCACTCCTTGAAGAAACTACTCGACTCCTGCCTCCCACACTTGGCCTTCTAGAAGTTTAATCACCACAAAACACTTCACACATGCCCTTCCTCATCTTTCGCTGCCCAGATGTTGCCTTAAATAAAAAATATATCTCTGTAGAACTTGCACCACTAGATCACTACTAATTTAAAACTCCTTAGAAGTTCATCCTTCTCGAGACATCAATACTAGAAGATCCAATTCGGTCTCGACATTGCCACACTCTACTGTCTCTGACAACCACTCCTCCAATACCATTTCGCGTTACCCTGCCCGAAAGGCGAATTGTAGAAGATCATTACACCGACGAACTTAACACATTCAATCGATGACGATGACACCACGTCGCATATGAAAATTCCACCCACTTGAAAGCACCAAGTCTCGTTACTCTATCAACCCAAACCTGAACATTTATAATCCAATTGTCTTCCTCCGCCAGAAATGAAATACCGAATCTCTAAATCACACTCTGAGTAGACCTCCTTTCAAGTCATTCACTGCCCTGACACCTAGGCAAACATCCTATCATCAAATCGATTATTGCGCGATAACCATTCACGAGCATCATAGCAACCTGCACATAGCCTCAAGGCTCCCAAAAGTTCAACTACTGAGCTAAAACGACAGAATATCCTTCTGCAAGGTAACGACAATAGCCCAAACATCTACGCATGGAGAAACATCCCGCACCACATCTGTAGTACTATTACAATTCCTCAATTCCCGATTTATAGCACGCGGGTTGCGTCGCATAAGATTGAATGGAAAGGAAATGAAGGAATAATCCTCAAAGGAATAAAACCGCATGATGAGGAATCAAGAAGGGAAGTGCTCTTAACAGCCTTGTAGCCTCTCGAAGATAAGTACAGACGTCTCCGTACCGATCCGCTAGACTCTACTAGACTTGCTCATGAATCGTGAGACCTAAGGGAACCTAGTGCTCTGATACCACATTGTCATGACCCAAAATCCACTAAAGGTCGTGATGGCGCCAGACACCACTGTCAGGCAAGCTAACACTAAATAGTTAATTAAATTCTCATTTTAATATATTTGAAATCATTCTTTTCCTTACATTTAGAAATAAATAATGAACTTCATAGAATAAATAATAATGTCTTTAACCACTTTTCAATACTAACAAATCCGATATACATCCCAGAAACCGGTGTCACAAGTGCATGAGCAATTTCTAGGAAATAAACTGTAATACAATAACTGCCCAGAATACAATACAGTAGAGAAAATACAATACAATACTATGAAGGAGACTCTGCTGGCTGCAGTCGTCTCGAGAGGTGCAGCTCACCTAAGTTTCCGTATCAACCATGCCGCTGCACCAAACTAGGCCACTAGACATACATGTGCATGTGCAACAAAAATGCACAACAAGTGTAGTATGAGTACAAAACCAACGTGTACTCAGTAAGTATCCCGTCTAACCTCGAAGGGGTAGTGACGAGAGGTCTACTTCGACATTTACTAGTAGTCAAATTAATATAATTAAATGTGACACTAAGCATGGATGTCATGATTAAATAACAGATAACAACAGGAAGGGGCAGCTTCTTTCATAATTAAAATTTTAGTTTCCGTCATTTCAGTTAACAACTTATATCTCAAGGCATTTAAGCAGTTCAAATCACAGAAACTGCAAAGCAAATAGCATGTGCTATTAATGCAGAGGTCGTACGGCCCGATCCAACAAAATAATAAAACACTGCTGGAGGATCGAATGACGCGAACTATAGATGCATCTATTACCCCGCTCGCGAACCATACGTGCGACGCGGTGAAACATAAACAATAGAGTTACCCCTCTCGCGAATTATATATGCGATGCAGGTACTCATAAATACACACATTCAAACAGTCAATCCAGACTTCATCAGGAAAATAATTACCCAAGGAAATGATAATTTCTCTTTTAATGGTCAAGAAGATGATGTTTAATCTTTTTAGAAATTCATTTTCCAAATTCGATATGATTTAAGAATTTTAAATTTATCAGTAAAATTATAAGTATGGCAAGTAAATCATGCTTTTGGCTCCTAGACTACCCGGACATAAGCATAATAGTAGCTACGCACGGACTCTCATCACCTCATGCGTACGTAGTCCCCCACAAATAGTAGCACATAATTATTTATTTCACCTATGGGGACAATTCCCTCTTACAAGGTTAGAAAGGAGACTTACTTCGCTCTGGAATCCCATAGCCGGCTCCCAAGCCTTTCAAACAACTCGACCGATGGCCAACGCTCCAAAATCGCTTTCGCTTTATTAACATTCACAAGCTTTTAATCCTCCTCCGACATTGTAACATCGATTAAAATGCTCATACGTTACCAACAAATTGATATCTGCAATTACAATCTCAATTACAATCAAAATATGACTCAAAAATATTTATCAATATCCGTTTATGGCTCACAAGTTGGCTATAAGCCTCCAGCTCAAATCGTCTAATAGGCTCACGTACTAGCACATTTAACTCTACTCTTATCATTTAATACCCATTTGAAGTCATCAATGATAGTACATTAATTCTCCAACATCGCGAAATTACTATTCATCGTCTTCCTTAACCAACATTTCCAAAATATTCGATTTGTTGATTACTTAGTCGAACACTTCCAAACAAGCTAGAAAATAATTCAATAGGTTCATTGCATCCTTTAATTTCATTTCTAAAATCACTATCTATCTCTCCTTCATTTTCTCAAGAATACTATTCATGCCATGAACTAGGGTTTATGAAATCAATTATCCAACCATAACAACTTGAAACAAATATTAGAATCTCTCACCGGCTCATAAGAAATGAGCTTGAATCATTAGTATTGCCTTCCTGAATCTTTTCCTTAAAAATCCAATGTTTGGGAAATTGGTGTTCTTTAACAATTTGAAAGATTTCTAGGGATTTCAAATATTGAATGATGTTAATACTAGTGTTAATAAGATGTTATTAACTTAAAATATCCAATAGAATTCACCTTGTATTGTTAGGTAGTCCCCAAGGTCGATTCCACCAGGAAAGAACCAATCCCTAGCTCAAGAAAATCCTCAAAAGAAGCTGCTGCCCGTAACTGCCTTATATAGGCACAGGTGCTTCATCGAGTTGTACCTTACACTGTGCAGGTCGTACCTCTTATTACAAGTTTCCCCCTGTTGAACACCTTTTATTAAAATGCCCATAACTCCTTGTAGAAATATTCAAATGAAAAACGGTTTGAAGATTTAGAAACTAGGCCCGAAGATCATTCTTTTGAAAGGATGTACACCATATAAGTTATTATATATTTCGAGATATGAGCTTCCAAAGTCGGCTCCGCACATCAGAAATTTCTGGCAAAACTGCTTCACCAACCATCATTCAATTGATCATAACTTTTTGATTAAATGTCCAAATGATGAATGTTTTAACTTTTTGGAGACTAGAATCAAAGAGATACAACTTTTTTGTTTTGAAAATTTTCATATTCCTTATAGATTTCGATATGAAAGCTTCAAAATTCAGCTCTATGATTCACCATTGCTGTCCAAGACAGCTTTTGCAACAGCTTTTTGTGTCCGAAATCCATTCCGTTAACTTTCCGAAATCCACCCGAGGCCCGCGGGACCTTAAACAATTATACCAACATGTCCCAAAATACAACATGAACTTATTCGAGGCTTCAAACCATCACGTCAAACAACGCCGAAATTACGAATCGCGCATCGAATCGAATTATGAGTTTTCATATCTTCCAACTTCTATATTTTGTGTCGAAACGTATCAAATCAATGCGGAACGACTTCAAATTTTGCATGCGAGTCATAAATGATATGATGGAGATATTCCAAATTTTTAGAATCGGATTCTAATCCCGATATCAAAAAGTCAACTCTCGGTCAAACTTTCCAAATTTTTTTTTTCAACTTTCACCAAAATGTGCCGAATTGTCCTATGGACTTCCAAATCCAAATTTGAACATGCGCCTAAGTCCGTAATCACCATACGAAACTATTGGAATTATCAAAATTCCATTCCGGGGTCGTTTGCTCAAAATTAACCTTAGTCAGGTTATTCCAACTTAAAGCTTCCGAAATGAGAATTCTCTTTCCAAACCCACTCTGAATTTCAATTCCGACCATGCGTATAAGTCATAATACCTGAAGTGAAGATGCTCATGGCCTCAAATCGCCGAACGACGCGCTAAAGCTCAAAACGACCGGTCGGGTCGTTACACTTATGATTTTGGATTTACTTTTATTTTTATGATTTCGATTTGCACTCAGTTGCTTTCGTTTAATTACTTTACATCTGTAAATTTGTAGAACTTTTTTATCAATGAGGAGTGTTATTCACTTAGCAAACTTATTAGTGGGAAACCACTAGATTGATCAGTGTTGACTTGCCTAACAACGGTGTTGGGTGACATCACGAGCTACAATGGAATTGTGTCGTGACATATATGCACACCATCTTTTTATTTTTTCCCAAAATAAAAATGTATTGGCGATCACAATTATAATTATATTCAACTTAGAATGCACATAACACGAGTTAAAAAGGCAAACAACATTTCGATATGGGCTTCGTGTTGTGCATGGCCACTATCTCAACGGTTAAATTTTTTTTAAAAATCATATAATTATTATATAATAATATTATATTTGAATTATAAAATAAATGTATACGTGTTCTTAAAATGATGAATGTTAATCCTATATACCCAATCCAATAAAAGAAGAAAATGACCATAGTAACTCTCAGTCGATATAGTCAACTAAAGTTTGTTCCAGTTTTGTAATTTCATTACTTCAAATTAAAATGTGTCTTTTTATCATATATTCGGTGAATCTTTTTATCATATTGATATGAGAAGAATTGCTACTTATAACACTTTTCATAATTTTTGAATATAATTTAAAATTTTAAAATATTGAGTTGATCTAATCCAAATCTTTACAAATTGGTTAAATCGACTCCCGAAAAGCAAAGATGCCGCATAAATTGAGATAAATGGAATACTTTTTTTTCTCACGAGTATAATACAATTGTTCTATTTAATTAATAACTATTAAATAATACATGAATTATCTCCAACATATTAGAAAAAAGAAAAAAATATTATTGCTCCTTTTGTATAATCAAATTACAAATATACGAAGAAAAGGAGTTATGAAAATAAAAGATTTGATTAAACTAAAATTTTAACCAAAAAATTACTCGTAAGCATTACTAAAAGTGTGAAAGAAACAGGGAAACAAGGACACCCAAAACAAAATTTTTTATACATGGTAAACTTAAAAAATCTCGTAATTCTTAAAAACGGAGTGATAGTGAAGACTCCTAAAACTGGAAGGGAATTGAAAAAAATTCGAATCAATAATATGATTTTTCATGTCAAAATCTTAAATATTAGGCAAAATAATTAAATGCTCATTCCTAAATTAGGAAATAATTAAATAATAACTTTTATATATTAGAAAAATAACTTAAATTACTATTTTATCTAATGTGAAATGTGTTTTTAAAGGGTAAAAAATGTTAACGACATTTCGCTAAGGGCCTTCGTGCTTTTAATATAGTATAGATAGATTCTCGACTTCCACACCCTGCTATCAAGAATCATGTCCTCAATAAGCTGAAGATGCGTCATGTCCTGTCTAATCACCATTATTTCGTTACCTAGCATAAAGCAATAACATGCGATAAAACATTATGAAATGGAATGGATACCTTATGTCCCAGAAAGAAAAAATTATCCATATTAGGAGGATAAGCTTTTGGAACAGATTTTTTCTTTCACAAGTAACATTTAAAATTTACGAAAAAAATCCTTATATTCCTTGAATAATATCATTATAAATAGATTGAATTTCATCCCAATGAAAAAATATACCTTTAAAACTTAATGCTTGAGATATAAAATAAACTACTACAATTATTTTTTGAGGAAGTAGGGAAGGGGAAAACATCAATTGAAATCTTAAGATTGTATTTACTTATTAAAAATGTTGCAGATGATAGTACAAATAAGGTGAGGAATATATTTTTTTTAATATTACTTTAACAATGAAAAAATACATATGCATCTTGATTACGTGAATTACGCAATTAAGTTTCAATACAAATTACATGCTATATTTAGTGATTAATTATATGTTAAAATCGTGTTGTTTCCTATGCCATAGTTCTCACCACACAAATTACGCATCGAATACAAATAATAAAGTTTTCAGGACTTAACTTTGGCATATTGTGAACACCTTTTAGGTTGTCTAGATTAAGAACAAGTCCGTAGAGTGAGAATCTCCAACCCCTCTCTAAAAAACCAATCAAAGACCAAACCACCCTTCCACTCAATCGCAACCTGCACAATGAACCAGAGTCCCAAAAAAACCATGATTCCCCCTAAACCACCGGACCTAAATTCCGACCAAGCATTAATGAAATCCTAAACTACCGGCAGACGAGCACCATAATAATATTTCTATCCTTCCCCCATCAAATCCCTATGGAAATTAATACATCTACAGATTACGAGGACAACCAGCTAGAGACCCCAAACGCCAACACCATCACCGTCCCAATTATTACAGAGAACAAACAAAGAATATACTATCTACGGAGATTCTCCCTTATAATAAAACTTCATGGCAAAAGAATCCTCCATGAAGTCTTAAAAAAAAAATTAACGAAATATGGAAACCATCATAGTCTTTTCCATTAATCGACCTGGGAGAGGACTACTATATGTGCGTTTTAACAAAGAGAAAAGCATGGTCAATACCTTACAAAATGTACCATGGTTCATTTTTTGTTAATTTCCTCTCCGTACAACGTTGGAAACCAAATTTTGTGGCTTCCATACAAAGCAAACCTTCACTGCCATTTGGATTCGACTACCTCAATTACCCACGTAATTTTACGATTGGGAGATTCTACAAAAAGTTGGAAGCACAATAGGGAGACTTTTCAAAATAGACGCATGCACTTCATCAGCTATAAGAGGTCGATATGCCCGTCTATGTGTTGAACTTCCTCTAGATAAGCCTGTAAAACCCTATGTCTACATAGACTCCCACAAACAACAAATAATCTACGAGGCCGAAAAACTACTTTGCAAAAATTGCGGCTATCTTGGCCATAGCACAAGTCAATGCAACAAATCCAAACATAAGGAAGCAACAATGGAAACAAGGCAAACGAACAATATCCAAGAAAATCAAATGTTACAAGAAAGGGGAGATGAATGGCAGACTGTCACCTTCCACAAAGGAAGAAAAAAATCCTCAACAATGTCAACAAAACCAGTGGACAACACATCAATGACAAGTATAAACGTCAATATTTTTTATGCCAACACTGATAAGTACCTTACCTCATAGAAATTTATGTATAGGAGTAAATTAATGTCTACTTCGTCCAAACCACCACTGCCTAAAGGAGGAGAACATTCCAAAAAAAGACTTAAAAAACAAAAACCGTTTTTCTCTACTGGAGGATGAAGACATGATTTTGGAAGAAACCATCACTTGTTCCGATAATATTGTTAATAACAATATTGATAATATTAATTTGGGTAATAATAATGACCCTACTACCTCACCTCATAAACTATCCCCCCCCCACCCCCAACCTACCAACTAGCACGCCTCTAACTAATAATTACAAAAGAACCAATAACCTCACTAATATAAACCACTCTAACACTTAATCACTAGCTCATTACTGGGATAACGAAGAATCCATGCAAGATAATATTGTGCATGCGTCTGATGGCCAAAGACACATGGCAAAAACTCAAACAACTAAAATACAAATGGCCAATTCAAATGAACACGTATATCAAAACCAATCCCCACCCTTGCCTATTAAAACCCTTATGCTAATCCATACCGAGGACATGCAAAAAGAGCCCCTAATCATTGACAACCTATCACCGGGTTCTCAAACTCCTATTAACACTGTACTACCAACTATAAAAACTAGGGATGTCAACAGGGCGGGGCGGGGCGGGGCAGAGCAAGTCTTGACCCGCTAAAATTTTGACCCGTCCTACCCGGCCTTATTTAGCATTGTTTTAAAAATTTACCCGGCCCCGTTATGTCTTGCCCTGCCCTGCTCTGTTTAAGTTTGTTTTTAATTTTTTTCACTTTTTCTCTTATTAATTAGCCAGATGTTTTTCTTTTTGTATCTTCCCAAAACTCATATGTGCAAAGTTAACCTTTGGTATTCTGGGTAAGAATACCTTTCATGCAATTTGTCACAATTTTGCTAATTTAAACAAGCTTATCAATACTAAAAATTTCAAATGTATTGATATTTTGAATATGACATCGAGAATACAACTATGTGCTAATTCGATATCTTATCTCGATTAAGTGATATTTTTATTACTCATAACAAAAAAAGAAATTACAGATTTTATTATTTATTAATTAACAAAGAAATTTTAAACAAAAAGTGGTATGACTAGATTATGGGATTGGAAGGAGATCAAACTCCAAAAATTCCTAATCACCTATGCATAAAATATCACAATACTCACATGTACAAAAAATTTAAATTATAGCAAAGAAATTTTTCCTTTTCAAAGATATGCTTGATAATTTCCTGGCACAAGGATGAAATTAGCAAATAAAAAAAATTGCAAAACCTTTACAATAGAGATATTGAGAAGAGTACTGAATGTTGAGGATGAACGGCAAAGGTTGTGCTTGTATAATATGAAGTTCTACATTTGTATGGAATAGGTTTGTATTTCTAGTCCAAGCAAATAAGATTGTTCCCCCTATCACCTGCCCTGCCCTGCTTATTATATTTTGAAACTACTTTTTCACCTGCCTTACCCTACCCTGCCCTGTTTAAGTCTTCCCCGCCCTTCCCCGTTAATTAAGCTCGTGCCCTGCCCCGCCCTACTATAGCCCTGCCCCATTGTCATCCCTAATAAAAACTCCCCTAATGGCAAACAATGCCAAGAATCCCAATTTCAGTCAGGGGACGTTATCGACTGATCCAAATTTAGAGAATAACCCACACAAACCCTCAAACCATTACAAACACTCCACCGTACAGACTCAAACTCCAAATCAATCAAAGATTTTGATCCAACTTACCACTACCTCAAAACCATCAACCGTTTTCATGGGTAGAGATGGGCATGATGGGCCAAGCCATCTCATTCAACATTATGTTGGAATGCAGGGAAACAGTGATAATACTGCAAAACACCCATTATCTAGCCCAACTCATGTCAGGAGGTGTTCGTTTAGCAATGAACAACTATATGAATCAAATTTGGATAAACAATGTTCTTCAACCCATTGCACCAAACATGTCGTTCAGTGTCACACAAACAATGAGGGGGAATGGAACCTACCCCCTCACTTTGTACAATACAGTCCTCAACACCAATAGTTGAGTTGCCCTTATTCACCCCAGAGGTGGTAACAAACATCAACCCGATTTTCATCCCGTGGAGTCAACATGCAGACCAGCCTCAACCAGTCTATGCATAGAACACACACAACATGAAAAACCAAGGCCCATCTCAACCACCACTTAAACAAAATATAATGCCAATGGAACAAGGAATGGAGGAATAAATAGACCCTGTGAACTTAATACTAGAAAATGTAGTGGAAGATTCAAACCTCGATGAAGTAAAAGTCTTTCTATTTACGGAGATGCAAAAGCAGAGGCAGATTCTTTTCTTTCCAATGACACTCTACAAGTGTACAATGGACATAAGGCCTCCAGCAGACCCAACAGTGGGTCAGCATGTAATGATCGTTGTACCTTTTGTGAGAAGGAGCCCGATGCATGCATCAAGGGTGAGGGAGAATATCCACAACCAACCCTTCAACATGAATAGAGCCACAACCTTCATAATTTGGAATATTCGTGGAGGAAACAATGAAGACTTTAGGTTGAATTTTAAAGAAATGGTCGACACACACCACCCTAGTATGGTGACCCTCCTCGACCAAGATGGACAATCATCTGCCTCTGCTCAATCCCTTTGGTTTTTCTGATATGATTGAAATCCCAGCCCAAGGCTAATCCAAAGAGATGGTGGTTCTATGGGACCACACTGTTGTCAATGTGCACAACTTTGTTCATAGGAGTCAAGAAATTAGTGCTACAATTGAGGTAATCTCAACTCATAAATCTTGGTTATTTAGTTCTATTTATGCGAGTACTAACAAAAATCTTAGAGATAACATGTGGAATAATCTGATAGACATGCATAATTCCTACAAAGGGACTTGGCTTGTGGGAGGTGATTTTAATGATGTATCTAGTGCTAATGAAAAATTAGGCAGTAACACTATTAATAACAAACAATAAAAAATAATATGTGATTTTATAATTAATAAATGCAACCTTATAGACTTAGGTTTTAAGGGAGGTAAAATACACATGGTCTAACCATAGGAAGGAGAATAGGGGACTAATCATGGAAAGGCTGGACAAAATATTTGCAAATGAGGAGTGGATCTCCCTTTTCCCTAAAGCCACTATCACTCACCTACCCAAAACACATTCCGATCACAATGCTCTCCTAATAGAAATAATTCCTAAATCAAACCACTCTCTAACAAAACCATTTAGACTAGAAACATATTGGTGTAGGCATCTGAATTTTATAAATTTCGTGGAAAAAAGTTAGAAGGACTCTAATTATTCTCAAGGCTCGAAAAGTTTTCTTAGTAATGTTAAGGAATGAAAAGATAGGCAGTTTGGAGAAATATTCAGGAAAAAAAAGAAAATTCTTGCAAGACTTAATGGGATTCAAAAATCAAAAAATTACTCCACTAGTCTTTTTTTTCAAGGCCTAGGACATAGGCTTCAACATGATTATAACAAAATCCTGAGGATGGAAGATGACTATTGGAAATTAAGGGCAAGAATTACTTGGATTCAAGAGGGTGATGCCAACACCAAATTTTTCCACATTATGCTGTTGATACCCAATTTTTCCCTATGTTATTTTCAACATGTATATATATTTTCAAAATAATGCATTAGCATCAATTAGTGTTTTCCATAATTCTCTATAATTTTAAAGGATTTTAATTAATTTATTCCATCATTTCATTATCTAAATAATTATTAATTGCATCATAAATGATATTATAATAATTTTATCGCTTACTTTTTATCATTTATATTTATATTAAGCTTTAACCATTTTATGCATAATTATATTTACATCTTTAGGTTATAATTGCAATAACTTTGCAATAATATCCCATGTGTGCATAATTACTTTATTTTTACACGAAAATGATCTTTCATATTTTTATAATATTAAGTAATTATTTTAAATCATTTTTCATGCACAAATAGAATTTTTCATCACTTATTAACTATTTTTATAAATCATTAAATTAAATAGGTATTTAACATATATACTCTTTTATTAATTTTTCGAACCTTAGCACAATAACTAACCCAGCCCAATAACCCATTATCCATTACTTATTACCCGTAACCCAAACCCAATACTCAATTCTTATAACCCGCCCGAACCTAAAAGCCAATCCTGGCCGTTGATCTTAGAAGATCAACGGTCCAGAAACCCCTTTCCTTTTTTAATTACACACTTAATCCTAACCCTACCCCATTTTCACAAACCCGTCACCTCTGAATCCCTTTCTTCCCTCTTTTTTTCTCACCCCCCTCCTAACCCTAGCCCGCAGTCACCAAAACCCCCTCGATTCATGAGTTTTTTCTTCAATCTCCGACCTTATCCAGCCTCATATCTCTACTGGTGTTGTGATTCTCATGTTACTTGAGGATAATCTCAAGGGATTCGAACCAAATTTGGTTCAAGATCTCTCATTTCTCGACTAATCCATCTGTATTCACTCCGATGTCGGTGAGTAATATTATTTTCATGTTTTACGGCTTCGAATCTCTGGTTCAAACCAGATTTGAGTCACTTCTGTATATTTTTTCATAAACCTAACTATTTTTGGCTAAATCAGTTCGGATCTCTTTAGATATAAAGTGTTTTGGTTTTGTTTGGTATTTTTCCTTTAAGATTCTTCTGTTTTTACTACTATTGTCAACCGATTTCACTTTTCTCTAAAGCTAGAGTTTTGATTTCTAATAGGGTCTGCATAATTGTTTTAAACGTTTAAGTATTTTTCAACTATGATTTTCTTCTTTGCTTTTTCGACTAATTTTACTTGAGTTTCATCTCTATGTTTTGATATGCTTAGGGTTCTCAATTACTCGACTGTTTGTTATAATATTTTGTTCGTTTACCTTAGCCCTGTCAATTAAAGTGATTAATTGATCTACTGGCCTAATGAGGGTTTTGAAACTGTGTTTTCCTTAATACTGATATTTCCTTATTAGATTCTTTCCTTATGTCTGATTAATAATTGGTATTACTTTCCTTAATTCCTTTTACTGACTTGATTTATGTGCTTTGATTATTAGAACTGACCTATATTTGATTTCTAGACTTACTGCTTACCTTATTTAGCCCTCAATCTTGTCTGCTTATTTATTCCGTGAAAGACTCTCCTTAATTTAAGTAGTACTTACTGTTAGTTGATTCATGTTAACCCTAATTGATTGATTGATTGATTTTGCATACCTTACCTTATTTGGTTTTACTCTATTGTATGCTATAAAAAGCCCCTCCTTTGCCCTGATTTTACATACTGAGACTTACACCCACACATTGACACTCAGACTCACACACACATTTTACAACCTCCTCACTGAAACTCTTAAACTTTCTGTTATCTAAAAAAAAACTCAAGTTCTTTCTTTCTGTTATTCTAATTTGCTGCACTATTTGGTCAGCTGAAAGCCAAGTCTAGACTTTCTAGATTCAAATCGCTGTTATATTCCTGTTTGCTTTCTTCTCAACTGGTATGCTTTAACTGTTGTCATCCTATTTTTGTTTTATGTGCTTTAACTCCTGGTGTGAGCATTGCCCGGGTCCCTGAGGCCCTTGGAACTTTGACGCACTAGGAACCTAATTCTATGTGCCATGGATGGACCACCTATATACTTCAGACTTGCTTTGCTTGAATGCCTGGTTTCCAAGTTAATATTGGGCCTATGAAGGCTCCCTATAGTATAATAAATTTTGTTGTGTAATTTAATCATTATTGGGCTGTAATAATGTCATAATCTCTGTAATAAACAGATCTGGGGTTATTAGTAAAAGATGGGGGGGGGGGGGGTTATATATCTTTGTTAAAAAACTCGGTAGAAATCCTGCCTATAGGTCTATTATCTTGGTTCCTTATGTGCATGTTACTGTTCATTTAGAGATCCTGCCTAGAGGATGTTTTTCTGACTATTTGTGACTCTGAATCTTCATATTTTCAGCATACTAGAGACACCGCCTATAGGTCTTTTGTTAATTCTACATTAGAATCCATGTTCATAGGATCTACACATATTTTCAATCTCAACGTGCATTAGTGATCATGTATATAGGATCATATATGTATGAATTAATAAACTTTTCTGGTGACTTGTCTAAAATTTTGCCCATATGTGATTAATAGTATTCATGCCTATAGGGATAAAAATTAGTTTCAACTTAGATATCATGCCTATAGGAGATACAAAAATTCAGTTTTCTTCATTTTAGATACCATGTCTATAGGAAATAAACAAATCAATTTCAACACTTAGAAATCATGCCTATAAGAGTTAAGTAATTCTGCAAATTAGGAAGCATGCCTATAGGATCTAAAGAGATAAAACCTGTCTTTATGAGAAATTCGCTTAGAAACCATGTTATAGGTCTATAATTAACAATTGTAGATGCCATGCCCATAGGATTCTACTCTGGTTTTAGGCAAACTTGTAGGGTTATTAAGAATTTTGGATCTAAAAACTATGATCCATTGCTTCTTGAAATTTGCCCAGATTCAGTATTTAATCAAATCAGTAGGCAAGCCAGTAGGTTCCAATGCTCGTTTTAATAAACTGGTTTCTTACATTCTGTTTATGCCCATCTAGATATCATGATATAGGATCCTAAATTAATGAAATTTGCTAATTGAACTGCGTGCATTTATTGTTACTTATGGAGGTTAACATAAGCCCTTATTTTCTCCTTACATGATAGTCCTATCTGAATTTTGTTTTTCGCCTAGATTTTTCTCATTTTAAGCAACATAGGTCAGTCTAGAACTACCTTAAATAGAAGTCCTAAACACCTCCAGGACCATAGGTAAGGGATGGGTAGTGCACGTATAAGGCACGAGTTAGAAGCTACTAGAACGCTTAAGTAACAACTGAAAGATAGTAATTGGGTAGTAAAGGAAATGATGACCTGTGCGTTAATACTATGTGTAGCACCCCAACTTTGGGAAAGATACCAAGTATTGCATGGAAATGATCCTATATGCTAAAAAAACTTAGGACCCCTTTTAATTCATGTTTTGAAATAATAGTTGTCTAAATTGCTTTATTTCCTTTAAGACTAATTCGCTTAATTAAGTTCGGTTGGGACCCACTATTGTGGACCTCGAGGGGTGCCTAACACCTTCCCCTCAAGGTAATTTCGAGCCCTTACGCGATCTCTGGTGATGTAAACTAGTTTCATGAGTTAACTGCTCTAAGTGCCCTAACGCACCTTAATCCGTTAGGTGGCGACTCTTCAAAGCCTATACCCCCTATCCAAAGTGGAAGGGAGTTGTCCCCAAAAAAATGTCGAAACCCGATTTCGCGAGGAAAAAGGGGGCACGACAATGGTATCCAATAAGAATCGTAGAAACAAAATTACCTTCTTTAAGAATAATAGAGGCAATTGGACTAATGATCCAATGGAAATCCTTCACCATACATTAGATTACTTTGAGAAAATGTTCAACGCAAACCACACTGAAACAAATTGGTCTAGTATTAAAAATGATCCTACCATTTTCAATAATATAGACCTTTCAACTTTAGACAGACAACTACTTCCAATGGAGGTAGTCAATTCCATCTTCTCATTAAAACCTTTTAAAGTTCCAGGTCCCGATGGAATACATTCCTTCTTTTATAAAAAATATTGGAACATTGTTGGCCATTTCAATTATTGATCTTTGCTTCCAAATATTTCATACACAAACCCTACCTGTAGGAATTAACAATATATATATCTATCTAATTCCAAAAATTTCTAATGCCAATAACCTACAAAACTTCCGACCAATTGGCTTTTGTAACACCATTTACAAGATCATTACTAAAATTATTAAAAATATGTTACAACCTTTCCTTGATCGACTAATTAGCCGTTTCAAGATAGCTTTATTAAAGGAAGAAGGCCTTGTTATAACGCTGTGATTATCCAGGAAATTTGTAACCAATTCAAAAAAATGCATGGTAAGAAAGCCAATATGATCTTGAAACTAGACCTTCAAAAAGCATTTGACAAGCTTGAATGGTCTTTCATCTATCGCACCCTCCAATTTTTTAATTTTCCAACAAAAATAACTCGCCTAATCATGAGCTGTATATGCACTAGCCAAATTGTAATTTTAGTTAACAGGGCTACAACAAAATTCTTTAGCCCTAACGGAGGTAATAGGCAAGGGTGCCTTCTATCGCCTTACATATTCATCCTGTGTATGGAAATGCTCTCACAACTTATCTTCCACCAAGTAGATACTTGTTTGTGGGATCCAATTCACCTGAGCAACAATGACTTAAGCATATCACATCTATTTTTCGCTGACAATCCTACACTAATGGCAAGGTCAGATTTAAAAAAAATTCAAACTATTGACAATTGCCTAAAACTATTCTCTAATCTATCAGGACAGACCATCAACCTCCAAAAGTCAAAAAATTTATTTTCCAAAAATTGTCCTCTTGACACTGCAAAAGATATAGCAGAGGGCTTCAATATCAAGATCAACCATACCTTTGGAAAATACCTAGAGTTTCTTATACTAGATAGAAATCCTAAAGCTTGTGATTATCAATTCATCATTGATAAAATGCGGGACAAGTTATCTCTTGGAAAACAAAGTTTTTGAATATAGCCGGCAGAGCCACCTTAGCGTCGGCTACACTAAACTTTATACCTAGTCATGTTATGCAATACACCATCGTTCCCGCCAAGATTAAAAAGGAAATTGATAAGATACAAAGAAACTTCATCTGGGGAACTACTAATGAGAAGAAAAAAATGTATCTAATTAATTGGAATACTATCACCATGTCAAAACAATTAGGGGGGGTTTGGCATTAAAAGGGCCACTTCGATACCAAGTTAGGGGTATAGTTGGGGGGTGGTCGTTTTCTCAATTATCATTTAAATGATTTTTCATAATATTCTTTCTGTAGCGGAATTAATCTAAGTATTTCTTTTAGGCTTTCTAATATATATTCTATGTATTCTATATCTTTCGTTCTTTGATATTCTTCTAATTTAAATGATTTTTCATAATATTCTTTCTGTAGCGGAATTAATCTAAGTATTTCTTTTAGGC
>MDKI01034589.1:0-61560 GCA_005239505.1 Nicotiana paniculata | reverse complement strand
AATCCTATATTACTTGTCGACCACGTACACTTGCGTGTGCATTGGGAAATCAACCAACATTGCACCCCTCGAATAATTTCCCCCTAGAATGGAAAATTGTCAGGGCGCGGTAGATCTCAGCAAAAATCATTGGTATAAGGGTACCGTTGGATTTCTTTATCATGAAGTCTGCTATTTCGACCAACCCGATGTCTATGAGTCCGTCGCTCCTTGGGCAAATTAGGGTGCCCAAGAATGCTACCACGAAAGCTATCCCTCGACGGGTTTCCCATTTAGTATGATTCTTTTGGTGAGTTAGGCCGGTGTTGTTAGCTTCATAGCTCCGTGGATCTCCGTAGCGACTATACAGAAAATAAAAGGTGTAGAACCCATCGGATAGGTGTGGGTCTTGAATGTCCCGGATAATGCTTAACAGATCTAGGAATTTGTGTGGAGTTATTGCCCTTGGTGCCACCAGATATCGACTCCTAAGTTTGTCGTTGAGACCAGCATACCCTGCTATTTCCTCTAGCGTGGGTGTCAATTCAAAGTCGGAGAAATGGAATACGTTGTGGGCGGGATCCCAAAATGATACCAAAGCTTCAACAATATCCAACCTCGGCTTGACCTTTAGAATACTAGTGAGCCCACCCAACACTTTTATCACGGACTTTCGGCTATTTTCCCCCAAGTCGCTCCACCACATATGGAGTCCCACATGAATTTCCTGGACAACCCTAAAAGCAGTATTTTCAATAGTGCTCATCCTGCACATTTGTTTAAATGATTTGATTAAAACTTGACCACAAAGTGTTTTTTTTTTTTGCTAAATTTGTAAGTTAAAAAGAAAAAACGGATCATCTTTGCAAATACGGCCCTTCAATACTTCGGTTAGGAAGTTTTTAGGTCTGTGTTTGCAAATTGGATCGAAATTTAAAGACAAACCACAGGCGGCCACTTTTGCAAAAACGGCCTTCCGGTGCCCTACTTGGGAAATCAGGCTATAATGGCGTCACCTAATTTTATTTTGAAAAACAGAGTTGGAACCGATGAGGGTTGCCTACGTATCCCACACCAATTAGAATCAAACGATGCGTAGTTCGGGAAAATCCTGACTGATTAAAAATATACACCCACTCATTTTGTTTTGGAATATTATTTTTCAGAAATTTTGGCAGAGTTTCGGGATAAATACGAGGATTTTCAAAACAGGGTGAATTTTCTATTCTACCTCTGTATTGGTTTTTCTGTTCTTTTTTTTTTAGCTGGTCAATACACAAGCTGAAACAAATGAATGCATATGTAGCAGGCAAGATGCATTAGGGCAGTCTTTTATTTTTGGGGTACACCTGTCCTAGACGGACCCAACCCTGTGTTGAGTCCCCTAAGTCAAATGCACGTTATGCAAATAATCGTTCCTACTAGGGATCCGGCATGAGGCTATGTTATACTAAATTTATATCCTGGGGTTTTCTTGTATACCAGGCTTACCCGAGCGGACAGCTCGAGTCGGGGGGGGGGGGGGCAGCGTACCGGAAATATAGAAGCTTCACCGGCTTTGCAACTTGTACGAACCTCGTTCTAAAATTTGGATATGACTCTAACAGAAAAGAAGTCACACGAAGTGCACACTTCCCAGATGATTTAGAAGACTCAGAGAGAAGAGGGGTTTCGGCACAATTTATATCCAATTCAGATAAATATCAAAGCGGTAAATATGGCAATTAGCACGTCAGGTTTAAACATGTAAAAATCAGATAATAAAGCCAAATAAAACAGTTTATTCTAAGCTCAAATTCTTGAACCCTGGTCTACGAAACCAGAGATTCTGGATTCGATCCCCAGCAGAGTCGCCAGAGCTGTCACACCTCCTTTTTCACTACCCCCAATATTAATTAAGGGTAATAAGGGAGTTTTTCCACTTTAAGTGAGATTATTCGGATTTGGGATTTATTTTAGTTTTCTGAGTCGCCACCTGGATTTTTGACGATGCTCCAGGACACCGTTTTAATTTAAAATCCCAAACCGAGGAAATTTTGACTGTGTTTTAATTTGTCTGCGACCCGAAATCCGAATAAGGAATTCTGTTAACCCGGGAGAAGGTGTTAGGCATTCCCGAGTTCCGTGGTTCTAGCAGGGTCGCTTACTATTAATATTTGGCCTATATTATCTAATTGTTTACACATTTTAGCATATTGTGCATTTAGCCTTTTTAAGTTTTAGCCGCTTTTAATTTTCATGGATTTATCTTGAAACAAGTCACGATGGCGTGCACTTGTTTGTTATTGGACAAATTATAACTGCGCCACATGAAATGCACCCGCAATTACAACATGTGATTTTTATTATAATTTGAAGTTGAAGACGGGGACATGGGTTGTCGCACCCGAGTGTAGATTACGTAGTCAAGACTATGGTCATGATGGTTTTATAGTGCCTATTTGAGGCAATGTTCGATCATTCTCTATGTATTCTATTTTTTGAAAGATCGTTTTAGTTTTAAGACTGATTAGGATGTTTATGGATTTATCTTAGACAAATCACGATGGCGTGCACGTCACATGAAATGCACCCGTGGTTACTATGTACATTTTGTTAATGTTTGGAGTTGAGGGTCGGGGGCATGAGTTGCCACTCCCGAGTGTAGGTTGAGGTAATTTGAGATAATACTTGATTCTTTACAAAATTTCAGACTAAAGGTATCTTTCTACGTAGGGGGTTGCCCGAAAAATGAAATTCATTAGCCTAAAAGACAACATATTTCGGGCTATGGCCATATTTTAGCCCCAATTAATCACTTTAGGCCATCCTAGTTTGGCTATTATTGTAAGAAGACTACCGGTCAGGAAATTTAATTCTTAATCAAATCTTAAAGGTCTTCACTTTTTAGGTTGGTAAATGATAGAAAATGTGTTAATCAAGATGCACCTCATTCATGTAGATATACATATGCCTATAAGGATTATAGACACATAAATACATTATCTACTGGTCTCGCTTCAAATTGGTAAGCTAAATTTACTTATTTTTTCTGGAACTTTGTAATTTCTAACGAAGTACATAGCACAGGCAGTTTTACCAATTTAACAGTTCTTGTCAATTTTTAGATAGCCTAATCACATGCTTCAAGGTTCAAAAGTGTTCATACATCGATTTCATAAAATTTAATAGGATACGACATGAACAAAAATAATCTACTAAATCCACTTATATTGAACAACTGAATTTACTAATAACCACTTATGAAAATCCAATAAATGTTTATGAAAGGTTTCATGTGGGCTGATTTGAATACCAATTACTTTTTCTTTTTTCGATTAAACACCTATTTTAATCCTTGAACTACTTTTAGAGCAAAACATATTCAAATTCCTAGGACAATCGCCTTAAAATTTTAGTTTGAACACTATCAGTTAAAGGGCTAAAAATGAATATACAGTCCAGTCCCTTAAATTAGAAGATTCCAAAGTGCATAAATGAACGAATTACAGTTTTTCTGAACCGAAAATACAGCTTCTGTAAAAAATATATTTTTTATGAATATCAAAGAAAAACTAAAAATGGAAACCCTAAATAGCTGCTCCACATCTGGATTCTTCGTACTGTACATTTGCAGCCCTCTTTTTTGTAATTTATAGAACACACAAACTAATTAAGTGTTGAGCACCCACCAGACCAAACAGGTCCATGAAAGAAGGTCAAGTTTAAACCTGATAATGCTATGCTAAGCTACACTAAGTTAATAGAATTATTTATGCATTCTCTTGGTGTAAACCTGATCATGAATCTGACAGATTTTAATCCCATAATGCCAACATTAACCTAAGTCTAAAGCCATATGGAGACTTGCTTACTGAGTCTCTTTAATGAACAAGGAACACAAATAAGAGCACCTTTTATCATTAATCTAAGATTGTAAGTCCAACACTTTCCTATTTGGACAGTGTTGAGGATATACCTTTGAGTATTGTCAAAAGATGAATCTAATCATGAAGAAGGTTAGATTCAATCCTTAATGACGCTCTTAGAAGAACAAAGCATATTCAGACCTTCTCTGGACTAAATCTGGCCATAAAAAGAGTCAGATTCAGCTCCATAGATCTCATCTTTTGTTCCTCTTGACAATTATACTATAATTTTGACTTTTTAGGCTTTTATAGAGACAAAATCTGATCATTTTAAGAGATTCACATTCCTTACTCTAGGAGGCCTTTTGACTACTTATTTTATGCCCTAGCAGAGGTGACTTCAGGGACATGCTACTGTTTATGCACTATTGTGGGGTGAATTTGACCATTGGAAGGTCAAACTCATCTACCCTAGTGCTAATACTAACCTACCCGGAGACTTGCTTGTTGAATCTCTTTATTCTCCAAAGAGACTCAATTGAAAGCATACTTTCTGCACATTTATAGAGAGAACCCGACCATAGAGAAGGTCAGATTCTACACCATAGTGCAGCCTTTTTAGGAGGTGGAACTATGATTATCAACTACATTTATATACCTTTAGCCTGAAATAAACAAAATACTCCAGCAAAGAAATACCAACAGCAAAACAGTACCTATCACACTCACAGAATCATCACCATGCCAATAAGCATCTATATAGTCACATTTACATAAAGCAGAAGAAACAACCTCGTTTATCAACAACAACTAATTTAAGCAGTGAGTAGAAGAAGAAGATTCCAGTCCAGCATTTCATTGAGAACAGATGAGTTAATACATACCTTTTTAAGAGTAAAACAACAGAAAATATGACCAAATAAAGGTCAAGTGTAGGCAGTAATCAAAAGGAGAATTTCAGCAACAGCAAGCAGAAAACCAGAGGAAAAACCAGTACTCAACAATAACAAACCCAGAAATCTTGAGTAGAAATGTTTAGGACTCCCAGCAATCAGACTCCAAAACAGAAAACCCCCAAAGGAACTGAGAACCAATTCCTCTATTTGTAAACTTATTTTCAAAAGAAATCAGATTTTTTCTTTTCTAATAATAATTTATTTATTTTTTGAAACTTTTTGATTTTGAATGAGAAGTATTCTGTAATTCAACAGCTCTGAGAGTGTCCAAAAAAACTGTAGAATCTGTTCAAAGAGGGTTTATTTATAGGATTTTTGGGAATGGGATATTCTTTGGGATATTCCCTATCCAAAAGCTGAAAAATAGTACTAAATAGTACATAGGACAGTTGTCAACTTTATCCTTGGGACAGCTGCCCCTATTCTAGAATCTTCCTATCTATTAAAAGACCCTTTTAACCTTAAAAATCTGATTTCCTAAACTGAGTTACCTAATGTAACCGCTGGAGTCCCTGAATTTACCAGTGGGTAATCAAGGTTAAACTCACTTGGGTTATTATTTAACTCTAGTTACCTAAACCTAGTCAGGTTCCTTAGTTAACTAGGACTGGTAAGTATTATTAGCTTGATGCTAGTTTACTTGGCTTAATTAAAACTAATCTTGATTCTTTAAGCTTTGGTGAATTATTTTAGATTTAAACCTAATTGTGATTAACTCGATTTGAGTCATTATACTTAATCAACCTAATTGAGTGATCAACTTAATTAACAATTAGTGAAGGCTGCAATTAACTAACTCTTAGCTTAGTATGTAATTAGCATATTAAATGTTGACTAATTGAGATGATTAACTCATTAATCAATCTTTGATTTTAGGTGAGCTATTTTCAGGTTCTAGGTTAGTTAGTTTAGGTCCTTAGAGTTAGTTTCCAATTATACGGTTAGTTATCTTCGTTTCAAGGGTATACCTAATCAAACTAATTAATAGTTAACTAATCAAACTACTAAATCAAAGATGAGTTGAGGCAAAATCAATTCAACAATAAACTAAAAATCAGAAAACAGGTTAGGGGGTCGAACAACTGAGCATAATATACAAAGAAAACTAAACATGGTCAATCAACTGATGCAAGCACATGAAAAACTCATGAATTATCAAAACTTGAACTATATCATTCCAATATCCAAACAGGGTTCAATTAACCTAAGCATGCATGTGTAAACCAAGTCTAAACTAAGAACATGTTTTAAAATATATTTTTGGGCTTCGAACTAATCAAGCATGAACAGGTAAAAGAAAGTAATCAAAACAGTGATAAAGTCATAAGTAAACAGTGACACAAAGAAGAAAACAAAACTGATTAAACTACGCCTATTCATGCTTAAAAAACACGAAACATATAGAAAGGAGAGGGGGGATACCCGTAAAAGAAAGGTTTGGCCGGCAAAAAATGTAATAGTCGGACCTTGGCCGGACTCTGGAGGGTTTGAAAACGAGTCAAAACCACATGAATCAATTGTTCTTATCAAGAGAAACTGACTCATGTAGGTCCGAACCGTTGAATCGTTCGAAGTCAGCCGTTGTAGCATTTTAGGTTTTTCAGATTCTTAGATCTGAAATCGGGTGATTTTGGGTGGGATCTTGGGGAAATTGATAGTGGGATGAGATTAAGGGTAAGGAGAGGGTTGTAGGGTGAAAGGTTGGGGTGGTTTGGAGATTTTCGGCCACCGTTAGGCGAGTCCCGGTGGCGGAAACCGAGGGCGGCTAGGGTTTTGTCGAGGCAGAAGAGAGAGAGACGAAGGGGAGGGGAGGCGACTAGGGTTTGGTGGGGGTTAGACTTTTATGGAAATGAGGGGGTGGTGAGTGTTTGGACATATATAGAGTTAATGGATAATGAGTTCTCAACCATTGGATCTGGAAAGATCAACAGTTGAGATCTTTCGATTTAATTGAAAGGAGTCGTTTTGGGTATTGGGGCCGGACCGGGTAGGAGGTGTATTGGGCTGAGTCGTTTGGGTGCTTGCAAGGGCTAATTATTTTGGGCCTGGGCAAAATCAGCCCAGGTCCTAATTAGCACTCTTATAACAAATTAAATCTAATTATCATCCTATAATTAATTAACACCCTAATTAACCCTATAATTAATTAATCTCAATTTAATTAAAACCAAACCTACTTAGAAAAGTAATAAATTGTTCTAAAATTTATTTCATTTAATCATAGATTGATTAGGAGTAAAACCATTAATTTTATACTCTTAATTAAAATCAGTGATTTATTGGGTAAAAATGATTAATTTTAGCAATTAGTTGTCAAAACCATATTACATCAAATAATCATTATCCGCTTGTTATTTAATCAATTAATTACAAATAATAAATTCATAATTTCTTGATGCAATAAAAAGAATGAATTATGACTACGCAAATGAAAATAGTTCACAATTAATTTACTAAAATTCAACAAAAATTCGTAAATTAATTTATTTATCGAGATTTTTATAGGATGATATGGTGAGTAAAAATCACGTGCTCACAGAGGTTATCTATTAACTTGGGTTAGTTGGTTCAACATTAAGCTTAGGTGAATTTTGGATTTAGACTAAGCTTAATTTGGGTAATTTAGGCTTATCTACCAATTATAGTTAATCAACTTAATTGAGTAATTAATTTCAGACTTAAATAAACTAATTTTTAAACCTATTTGATCTTAGGCTAATTATTAGTAGCCATACCTTTGTTGTTTTTATCAAGGGTTAACTAATTAATTCAGATTAACTAACCACTTCAGATTAATTAGATTAAACTCCTCAGATTTACTTTCATTAATTAAAACTAATTAGTTATTCTTAACTAGGATTAGGGCAAAGTTATCACTTGAATTGGACTAACCTTGAGCTATTAGTTAGTGGGCTTATGTGACTAATTACTTTGTTTTAGGACTTAAATAAAAAATGATCAGAAGTTAGGACTTAGCTAATTACAGTGCTTAAATTAGTTATTATCAAGACATACTTACAGAATATGATCAAACGATCATGAAGTTGACAAAAACTTTTGCACTGATCTTTCAAGAGTTACATAATCATAGAAGCCCATTGGAAGGAAGAAGGCCGCTCAAATAACAGAAACTGACATGCTTCTAAAATGATGACCTTATATCTAACCTTAAGTGTTCATATCAATTTTAGTTTTGTTTAATCAGAAAAATAACCTCAAATGCATGATACAAATCAACAAGTAGTACTAGGTTTAAAATCATTAGGTCAAGCATGAGGGCCATATAAAATCATCAGACAAGCTTAGGATCAAAAGCGGGTATACAGAATAATTAAGGTTCTTTGCTAATCGAAAGAGTTCATTAATGATAGATTGTTCAACTTAGAGACATATCATTAGGTTACAAGGGTGATCGATTAATATTGGTTTAATTTCAGATTATTAAAGGGAACATTTGGTTCGTACACAAAGCATGATTATCAATATACACCAATACATCACAGACATAAACAATCAATAGAGAATAACAGCATAGAGATGATTTTGAGTTTAAACAGTTAAAAGAGAGGAAGGGTCAAAGTACACTGACCTCTCTTTGAGCAGCAAACACAACGAATACTCTTTTTTTTAGCGTTTTAGGAACCAAAGACTTAGACGATGACCATTGGATAGAACTCGGAACCGGAAAGAGGGAAACAATTGAAGAATCAATTAGAACCTAGCTTTTTTTTTTTGTGAATTGAATATGTATGCTATTGTATACTTGTATTAGGTTGTGTTAGGTGAGAACATTGAAAGTCCTATTTACAGTGGCATTCAATGCCTTAGGGTTTTCAGCTGATTTAAACTAGTGAGTGAAATATGATGGCGAGTTGATGATGTGAGCGTAATCAGGTGAAATCAGAAAGAACAGAGGGATAATCGATGAAGGAGTTTTACCTGAGCGTGTGAGGACCAGGATCAAACGTTGACGAGAAAAATCCATCGGCTAGGATCCAAGGTCCATAGGTCACTGCGTTTGATGTCTTAACATCGAATACTTGTGACGAAATTCTGAGAAATATTCATGCATGCTCCGATTTGATGAAGCATCAGATGATTCGTGGTTGATTTGTTAACCTTTCATGAATTAGTGCAAGGTATCATGACTGATAGGGTTAATCGGATGAGAGAAAAGAGAACGAAGGAGGAAAGAGGGTGGTGGTGTCAAAAAAAAGGGGATTAGGGTTTTCGGATTCTCAGATTTGAAATAAGTTGGAATCGGATGATTTTTGGAGAAAACTAAGGACGGGAGGTGGTTGAGGATGAGGAGAGGGTTGTAGGGTGAAAGTTTGGGGCTATTTGGTGGAGCTCCGCCGCCGGTGGGCGATTTCTGGTCAGCGGAGCAAGGTGGGAGACTGCTAGGGTTTGCGAGGGGTTAGAGAGACAGATGAGAGAGATGGTGTGTGTGGGTGTTGGACTTTAGGTTCAAATGGGGGTGGGGGTAACGTTTGGACACATTTATACTCAAGGCTGGGGGAGTTCCCAGCCGTTTGATCTATTTTGATCAACGGCTGGGATTCATTCACTTAAATTAAACAGGGTCGTTTGGGTAGTGTAGGGGGCAGATGGGTTTGGGTCAATTGGGCCTGGTTAGTTGAGAGTATAGAGAAGGGTTTGGGCCTGGGTAATTTTGGCCCAGGTCCGATTTAAGTCCCCCTTTTTTTAATACTTAGATTACTTAATCACCTAAATAAATTCTAATAATGTACTAATTAGTCTTAAACTAATTTTATCTAATTATATGTGAATTAATGAGTTAATTAGTTTAATACCCATAATTATTTAAAGGACAAATTTCTTAATTTTCTTAGAAAAAAAAAACGATTAAACTATGCAACTAATTACCAAAAACCCCAATTATATCAAATAGTGAAAGTTTTAAAAGTTTTTTTTTGTTGTCATTTATCACTTTATAAATTTACAAAAGAAGAATTATGCCCATGCAATGCAAATAATTCACAAATAGCACTGAAATCCAATAAAAATCTAAGAAATTTATTTATTTATCGAATTTTGTAGGATCATTTAGTAGGTGAAAAATTACATGCTCATAGAGAATATGAACTACTTGGGAAATTATGGAGGCCAGAGGCAAGGTGGTCAGAATTGGGGGCAGTAGAATCAGCAGTATAGACAAGCACAACAACAGTATAATAACAACAACAATCCTGGAGTTATGCAATCACAGAGTCAAGTCGTGCCTTACATGAAGGCAACAAGGATACAATCAGCAAAATCAGTAGTTGGCGTATCAACAACATCAACAACAACAGATAGTGAGATAAGATGATGGGTTGTCTGAAATTAAAGGAATGCTACAACAACTGATTGGGTGCAAGAAGGTGGAAGCACATGACTCAGTGATAAAAGGCATTGAGATTCAATTAGGGCACATATCTATGGCTCTGAACAATCGTCCCCAAAGGAATTTACCTGCAGACACACATGTTAATCCGAAAGAGCAGGGCCCGAAACAGCTGATGGAGGTGAGCCTGAGAAATGGTAGAGATCTTGTCCTAGAGCAAGAAATTGCTCGCAAAAATAGACCAACTCGGGTACTTGTGCCAGTATCGATTGAGCTAGATGAGTCAACTGAGTTAACAGAAGTAAGAATCCATCTAGCCCAGGAGGAAATAAATAAGGAAAAAGAAGTTGAAAAGGAGGCTGAGGGAGAGTAAGAGAAGGTAGTAGAAAAAGTGTCGGAGCAGGATCAAACTCAAGTCACAGGAAAGAAGAGACCGCGAGCACCCTTCCCGCAGAGGTTGGCCAAGTATCAGAAGGATGAGCATATATAAAAAATTCATGGAAATGCTGAAGAAGATTCAAGTGAACATTCCGCTTATTGATGCCTTGAGGGAGATGCTGGTTATGAAAAAATGATGAATGACTTGATGTCTCACAAGTTGGACTTTCAAGACTAGGCAACTATTACACTAACTCATACATGTAGTGTTGTCGTGACGAGACCCATAGTTGAGAAGCTGGCCGACCCAGGGAGTTTCTCACAATCCCATGCACAAAAGGCAACTATGCTTTTGCTGAAGCATTATGTGATTTGGGGGCAAGCATAAACTTGATGCCCTTAGCTACCCTTAAAATGTTAGGGATTAGAAGAGCGAGACCCACCGCCATGTTACTATCACTAGTTGACCGAACGATGAAGAGGCCATCAGGCATACTTGATGATGTACTTGTGTAGGTGGGAAAGTTTATGTTACCGGCAGATTTTGTCATTATGGACTACCGGGTTGACGAGAAGATTCCCATAATTTTTGGAAGGCCCTTCTTGGCCATTGGGAGAGCTCTAATTGATTGTGAAACTGGGGAGCTAAAGATGAGACTGAACGACGAAGAGATAATGTTCAATGTGCAAAAGTCTTTGTGGCGACCAAGTGAGTTTGCTAACTGCTCTATGATAGAAGCTGAGGATGTGATTTTGGAGGATGAAGATGAGGTACTGAATGCAAAAGGCCCCCTAGCAGCCTGCATGATAAACCTAGAAAAGGTAGATGGTGAGATTTAGCGGTGTGGGTTTTGGCCCTTGAAGGCTAAGGGTACTGGAAAAGAGAGCTTGAATTTGAGCCTTTACACTTAGAAGAAAGAAAGACCCCTCCAGCTAAGCCATCAATCAAAGAGCCGCCACAGTTAGATCTAAAACCGTTGTCGTCCCACCTCAGATATGCTTTCTTGGGACCTAGTTTGACATTGCATGTTATCATCTCATCTGGTTTGTTAGATGCTGTCGCACCCCTTTTTCTTGCAAAATCGGGTTTAGACAGGTGACAACTCTTTTAAGGAAGGGTATTAAAAGAGAGAGTCTCCACCTAACGGATTAAGGTGCGTTAGGGAACTTTTTTTGCAAATAACTCTGGATTAACCAGTTGCGTCACCTAAGATCGGGTAAGGGCTCAAATTACCTTTAAGAGAAGGTTTTAGGCACTCGAGGTCCACAACGGTGGGTCCCGACCTAACTCGAAATATATGAATTAGTCTAAGGAAAGGAAAGCAATTTGGGAAAATAAAACGATTGACAGTAAACAAAGGTGGGGGTCCTAAGTCTTTTAGCCTAAAGGATCACCCCGTGCAACATAAATAATACTTCATAACTCCCTTGATATGGGGTGTTACTCATATTATTCAGCGGGCACAGACTATCATCTCCTGCTACTGGTTTACTATCTTTAAGTTGTTTACCTAAAGTGCACTAACCAATTCTAAGTCGTACTCTATGCGTGTAATATCCGTCCTATGCCTATGGTCCAGGAGGCATTTGGACCTCTATTTCAGGGTAGTTCTAGAATTTAACTTAGATTGCTCAAAAGGGAAAAACACTAGGAGACATGTAAAACATTTAGGACTTCCACATAAGAAAATAAGGGCTCCAGTTAGCCTCCGCATTTAGACAACAATTGCACGCCAAACTGATTATCATTGACATATTTTAATGAACTAAGGTTGCAGGGTCCTATAGGCAGGATCTCTATGTGATACTGAATTAATGGGAAGACAGTTATACATAAAAACCATTCCTTAATACGATTTCCAAAACCTACATAATTTTGCCTATTGATTTTACGCATAAGGGAATTAAACCTATAGGCATGGTGTCTAGATGTTTTACGCGGTAATAAATAGTGGTAATCACATAAGCATATTTAGAATCACTTGTTTGATCCTATGGGCATGTTTTATAGTGAGGACAATAACACAGTATTTGAAAACTCCTGAACAAACGAGCAAGATGATAATTAAATGGATTCAGACCTATAGGCATATTTTCTACAGTTAATCCGATTTTAGATCCTATAGATATGATTTCTATAATTTGTGAATGAGGCAACATGTAAACATAATACTACACTCACATTGAATTTACAATTTCCTATAGACATGGTTTCTAACAAGTAGAAATTTAACACAATTGAACCAAGTATTGAACTTATATGCAGTATTGCTAACATATAATGACTTAACATAATAGGATATCTATAGGCATGATTTCTCACACACGACATACAATAACACATTATTGAACCTATAGGCAGGATTTCTACCACATTCAATGTAAGTATAATATAAAAACCCCTTTCCTAATTTCATTAATACCCCAAAATGTTATTACAATAATTATTACAGACCCATAATGAATATTGTAAATTACAGAGTAGAATAGCTATAGGGAGCCTACAGCAGGCCCAAAATACACCTGGACAGGCCAGGTCTTCCTTCTCACAATTCACAACAGTTCCAAAGTTACATACTCATAGACACAAAGCAGCCAAGAGTTGAGTGATTCACCCAAGTGAGAACAAGACAAGGTTGAGCATATAGAATCAAGGCCCTAGTGTGTCATAGTTCCCAAGGGCTTCAAGAACCAAGGGCAGTGCTCACACCAGGGTGGTTAACAAAGGTAGTTCAGAGGAGGGATTAGTGGACCCAATCCTAGTGTGTCGGAGTTCACAAGGGTCTCAAATGAATCCTGAACAGTGCTCACACTAGGGATGCCAAAGGACAGAACTTAGGCAGCATTGGCCAAGAGTGGGATTCAGAAGAGCTTAAGTGATAGGGAAAGAAAGGACTAAAACTGGTAAAACAAGAGTTTGGGGGTTCAGACATGATCAAATTGAGTCAACAAACAGACACTTAAATACATTATAGAACTTGAAAAGGAACTAGTTTAATGAAACTGATAAACATGTTTCATACTCAGCACAATAGCAGTCACATGCTAAAAAATAGTTGGCAACATGTTTGCAAGTTTGGCAAAGTTATAGGTGCAAAATGAATTAAATCATGCTTGAAGTAGGCTAAGTAAATAACCTAGTGTTATTATCAAGAAAACTAGAAGAGCATCATTGAAAGGGGGAGGGGCATCTGATGTGACGTAGAATTTTGTCACATTTAATACAAATTACTTAGATTTTAGCTCGTTTTTAATGCATTTGTTCGTTAATCCTTATTAAGTTTGATTGTTTTGTAGTTAATGAGCTTGAAGACCCAAAAACATGGAAAAGAAGTTAAAAAGTCACAAAAGGATGGAAATGCTGCAGATATGCGACCACGTAAATCACATGCGGACCGCAAAAATCAAAGGTCAATCGCGAACTGAAATAGACTTGTTGGCCAAACCAAGAGAAGAACATGCGGTCCATTATGCGGTCGCATAACACTTTTACGAGCCGCATAATGACCGCATAATTCCAGTATAAGAAGCTTCTCAACACTATTGCGATGGGATAATGCGATCGCATAACAGATATGTGGACCACATAACTGATATGCGGTGGAAACCTGGAACTGATGATTTGTAAGTCTGCGACGTGAAATGAGGTTATGCGGACCGCATACATGATCTGCGATGGATATGTAGTTGCAAAAGTTGTCTGCATGGGCAATTTTATTCAATTTTGGCTCCGACTTTTAGCCCACTATAAATAGATTTATTAGGCTTTTTGTGGGTCATCTTGTCTGAAAAAGAGACTACGACAATAGGCATTGAATATTCATCTTTTGGAAGCTTAAGAAGAGAGATTCTTGCACTTTTGTAAGCATTATGACTTTAAATATTGTTTTATTTTTGTACTTTATTATAAGGGGCTAGTCTAAAAACTAAGGTTGTGGACCCTAAATGGGTATAATGTTAATGGGTGTTTACCATTGAATATGTATATAATGGTTGGTAGATATTTATTCATTCCTCATTCTTCATGTTTTGTTAGTGGTTGCAAACATTAAAAAATTCTATTTTACTCTTTCTTTACTTGGAAAAGTGGGTTAGGGTTTGGTAGAAGTGAATATCAAAAACTCAAGGCTTTAAACCTTGTTTAATAGAATCGATTCAGAATAAGTGGGTTCTATTTGGCATAAATTGATTGTTCGTAATTGCAACTCTTTTATATTTGGAAAAGTCATAAAGAGCAAATACCACCCAACTATTGGAAAATATTGGGTAGTCGTTTAGAAATCATTTGCATATCAAAGGACCTTCTATTAGAAATATATCATCTTAACACCGATAGCATTACATTTTATTGAAGGGGACACAACTTTGGTTTCTTTAACTGAATTAACTACAATCTTACAAAATTATACTTGTCTTCATTTCACTCAATTACAACACTCTCTTTAGCTAACATAATAGAATAAATATTTAAGTTAAGTTTCACACTATTCAAGTAATCTTTTCACACCTATTCCCTGTGGGATTCGACCGCAACCTAGTTGGGTTATTATATTTGACATCGGCCTCTATACACTATTTTTTAAGGTGTAATTTGAGCGTATCAACATCATATTAGCAAAGGGGTGAACTTACAGTCATAAATTAAGACACATATACTCAGTAAAATCATGTCAAATAGCAGGTAACATTGTCATAATGGTCTAACTAAAGATGATCCAATTTGTGTCAAAGGTTAATGCAGCAACATGATGAGATAACTATTCCAAATTACAAACAAACATTAGAGGGTTGTGGGGGTCGAGTGATCATGTTGACATAATAGAAGAAAGGCAGATTACAACTAGCAGTAAGAGTCACATGTGTGAGGCATTCACTATAGGGATTCAGGGTAAGGGGATAAACGTGTTCATAGGCATTCAAGGGTTGATGCATTAACTGGATAGACCTTAAATAAGTTCAAATAACCTCAACACAGGTAACATTAGGAGCAATTAAGTGCTAGAAGGACTAAGACATACATATTTGATAGAGCTATGCTTAAACACCCTTCCAAAGCATATTGAATAATAAATTCAGTAGTAATCACCTATACAAATCAGGGACACGTAAGGATGAAAGTGCAGAAGTTAAGTGATTCATCAGTTAAGCGAGAAAAATGCACAAAGTATGGAAGTCCACAGTATATAGCAAGATTTCAGAGCTGACTGGCCTTGATTTCCAACTGGCCAAAGTTAGAGTATAGAATGCAAAATCAGAATAACCTTAGGTCTAGTAAGTCTATAGTGAGTTCAAAAAGTAGTTGAAGCTCCTCTTAAGGGGAATGGGGGGAAGAGTATAGATAGTGATAGAAATCAACACATAAACATGGAAACAAATCAGTCATATGCAAGAAAAATATTCCAGAATCAGTTATAGGTAATTTAGGGCACAAATCAAGGGATTCAGCAAGTTAAGGAAGTACCCAAAAATTATTCAGAATATTTAAGGCAGAAACACATAATACCAGGAATATAAAATCGTTTACCAAATTATTCAGAATATTTGGGCAAATATTAAAGGAAACACAAATAATACCAAAACAAAAATTATTCAGAATATTTAAATAAATATTAAAGTAAAAATCAGAGAAAACATAAGGAAAGAAAGTAATCGAACACAGAAAGGAAAGATTCACCAGAATCGGTAAGAAAAGGAGAAAGTTTCAATCCCTAGTTTTAGAAAAAGTGTGAAATCAGTAGAAAATAAAGTAAAAATTGCATAAAATAAGATGAGTAGAAGAGAAATAACTTCAAAATCGGAAGAATCAGACCTATTTTAGTCCGATTGAAAAGGTTCGAAAACCTTAATTTGGAGTAGGTAAGAATCACCAACAGATATGGAAAATATCGTTACTCACAAAGAATCAATGATGAACATAGACGGAATAACCACAGAAATCAGAGGTGTGAACCGATTCAGTTCGATTTGGCAAGATGTGATTTCCATGTTAGGAAAGCAACTAAGTAAGATCATAGACGAGTGTCCAGTGGTGAGGAGAGGTAAATAAGGTAAGGGAATCCATGATGGATTCTATTTTGGGGCCGAGTTTGGAGGGGGGAGGGGGTTTGTTAAGAACGGTGGCTAGGGTTCATGAGATATGAGAGACGAGGGTATTCTAGGGTGGTATAGAATGACTAGGGTTAGGGGTTTATGTATAGTTAAAGGGACGGGTGTAACATGGACCATTGATCTTAGAGATCAAAGGTCACGATTTAAAGGGGTCCTAGGTCGGGTGTTTAAATGGGTATGGGGATTGGGCTAATGTGTTTTGGGTCAAAGGTATTGGGCTGGTGTAAGAGTGTTGGGTTAAATCCGAAAATAGGGGATTTTAGGGCTAAATTTTAAATACCCACTATTTAACAAATAAATAATTTATAAAAAATAGTTAATAAATAACAAAAATATCTTTTATGTATGAAAATGATTAAAAATAATTTCTTAACATTATAAAAATATAAAAAGTCATTTTCTGTGTAAATAATGTAATTATATATGCATATGGGTTATTATTGTAAAATGTGCAATTTGGCCCTAAACATGCAAATGTAATTATGTTAAATGCACTGAAAATATTTAAAACTTCATATTGGTATAATTGATAATTTTATATGATTAAATCATCATAAAAATAATTTTTAGGGTAACTATTGGATATTTATATAATAAAAATGCAAAAATAAATTGATTTAAAGTCTTTAAATATTATGAAACATTATGAAAAATACTTGTGTATGCTTGTAAATCAAATGATGATGAATATGCAATATTTTGAAAGTGTATATATATATATATATATATATATATATATATATATATATATTTGGAAAATATGCGGAAAAATTGGGTATCAACAGCTTCCCCTCTTTACCCGGAAAGGATGAAAGAGTTCTCGGATAAATAAATGATGACTGATTTTGACCGAATGGGGTGATTTTGAAAAATATAGGTCGGAGCCTGGTTTCTGAGCTGCCTACATATCCCTAGTTTTAACAGGAATCAGGCCATGTGTAGTTCTAGATCCAACGATGGAATAAATCGATGGAGTTATTGTAAGAACGTACAAGATATTCTGGATAGGATAATATTGGGATTGTAAATGGATGTATCTGGGAATGTTTATGGATATCTGAATGGTTATCAGACGGAAATGGGTAACAAACGATGGTCGGTTATGTTTGAAATAGTTGAAAGATATGAACGGTGAATGGAAACCGGAGCGAAGACTACTCCCGTTAGGAGAACGGTTATTTCCTGGATCACCTGCAAAACTCAAAACACAATGCCTTCAAATATATATGGATTATTGATAGAATTTAAACATGATGCAAATTCCCTTTGGATTATGAAAGTTGTCTTTCGACGATGAGGATGGTGTCTTTAGACCATGATGTCCTGGGCCATGAATTGTGAGATAGGGCATCCACAGTCCATGAAATTATGTTCTCGGGATATGAAGATGGTGCCTCTTAACTATGATGCCTTTGATTAATGATGTGCAATATTGAGAGATCCTTAGACCATGGCATGGTGTCTTTCGGCTATGAGGATGAGGCCTTCAAACTATGACACCTTCAGAAAATTTGGCTATGCTTCAGCACATGAGATGCAAAGACATGATGCTTGAGATGAAATAAGACAGAGCTTAGTATTGTGTAGAACTGGGGGAAGAGCTTAGCCCTGAGAGAAGAGAATAATGCAAGGTTTTGAACAACACAACATTTGTGGTTATGCAAGGAGAGACAATGCTTATCTCGTGCAAAATTGGATACAATGCTTAGTCTCATGCAGTAGGAAAGGCAGATCTTGTCCTTATGCAATTGAGGAGGCAAGGCTTATCCTCATGCAAGAATGGAGACTGGTCATAGTCTCATGCAATGGGAAGGCAGAGCTTAGCCTTATGCAATTGAGGAGGCAGGGCTTAGCCTTATGCAAGATTAGAGACAATGCTTAGTCTCATTCAATGGGAAGGCAGAGCTTAGCATTATGCAATTAAGGAGGTGGGGCTTAGCCTCATGCAAGATTGGAGACAATTCTTAGTCTTATTCAATGGGAAGGCAGAGCTTAGCCTTATGCAATTAAGGAGGTAGGGCTTAGCCTCATGCAAGATTGGAGACAATGCTTAGTCTCATGCAATGGGAAGGAAGAGCTTAGCCTTATGCAATTGAGGAGGAATGGCTTATCCTCATAAGATGGATACAAGGCTTAGTCTCATGCAGAGGAAGTAAGAGCTTAGCCTTATGCAATTATGGAGGCAAGGCTTAGCGTCATGCAAAATGGATACAATGCTTAGTCTCATGCAGAGGAAGGCATAGCTTATCCTTATGAAATTAAGGAGGTAGGGCTTAGCCTCACGAGAGGGAGACAAGGCTTAGTCTCATGCAAGGGAAGGCAGTGCTTAGACTTTATGCAATTAAGGAGGCAGTGCTTAGCCTAATGAGATGGAGACACAACTTAGTCTCATGCAAGGGAAAGAAGTGCTTAACCTTTATTCAATTAAAGAGGTAGGGCTTAGCCTCATGAAAGGATGGAGAAAATGCTTAGTCTCATGAAATGATAGATAATAAATGATAGCAGAGTATTTCTTAGCTTGGGATATATTTGTGTTTAGCAGCTTTTGTCATTATGAATATAGTGATTCGAAGGTGCGCACGTACTTGCAGCTATTCATTGTTCCTGCATCCAAAGAAAAATTGTAAGTTTTACGGGTGGGTTGGTTCGTGCCTCTGCATGCTTGCTTTGCTTTGCTTCCGCATTGAAATCCTGCTCGAGTTACCATGGGTAGCATCTGGCTAAAAAAAATAAATTTTTTGAAAAATATATGCACATTTAAAACACAATAATATGTAATATTAAATGAATTAGATGAACCAGTAACTGTGAAACTATCAGAGACATTGTGACCTTCTTTCCATAGAATTCCCCAGTTATTCAGACGATTTCTGGCTGTTCCGCAGCCGAAATTTTGAGGGTCCTCCTCAAAATTCTACCCCAGTTTCTGATTGCGGGGAAAATGAAAATTTTATTGAATTGTGACTGAACCCACAGGGATGCCTACGTATCCCCTCTTAAACGGGAATCAGTTCAAGCGTAGTTTTTGCATAAATGTAAACAGCTTTAAACATAGTATCTTTTGACTGCATTTGAGTTGATAGGTTTTGGCCAAATCTCTCCTTCCATTTCTACGAGTATGAGTGCTCCTACTGTTAGTATTCTATGAACCATATATGGTCCTTGCCAGTTGGGTGAGAATTTTCCTTTGGCTTCACCCTGATGTGGAAAGATTCGTTTCAGCACCAGCTGCCTTGGTGTAAACTGTCTAGGTTTGACCCTTTTTTTGAAAGCTCTGGACATTCTGTTCTGATAAATTTGACCATGACATACTAAATTCATTCTTTTCCCGTCAATGAGAGCTAATTGTTCATAGAAACTTCTTACCCTCTTTGCATCACTGAGTTCAGCTTCATGTATAATTCTCAAGGAGGGAGTTTCTACTCGGCAGGGATGACGTCTTCAGTACCGTAGACCAATAGGTAAGGAGTTGCCCCGGTTGACGTGTAGATTGTGGTACGCTATCCCAATAAGGCAAAAGGTAACTTCTTGTGCCACTGCTTGTGATTCTCTACTATTTTCCTTAGTATCTTCTTACTGTTCTTGTTGGCGGCCTCCACTGCTCCATTCATTTGGGGTTGGTATGATATGGAGTTCTAGTGTTTGATTTTGAAGGTCTCGCACATAGCTTTCATTAGGTCACTGTTGAGATTTGCGGCATTGTCAGTGATGATGGATTCTGGAACCCCGAATAGGCAAACAATACGGTCTCTGACGAAATCTGCGACGGCTTTCTTGGTTAGAACTTTGTAACATGTAACATCAACCCATTTCGTGAAGTAGTCTATGGCCACTAGAATGAACCTGTGCCCGTTTGAAGCGGTGAGCTCGATTGGTCCAATGACATCCATTCCTTAGGCGGCAAAAGGCCAAGTTGCATTTGTTGCATTAAGTTCATTCGGAGGCACCCGTATCATATCTGCGTGTATTTGGCATTGATGACATTTCGTGACATACCTGATGTAGTCTGTTTCCATAGTCATCCAGAAATATCATGCTCTGAGTATCTTCTTGGACAAAAGGAAATCATTCATCCGCAAGATCTCTTCAAGTAATTTCGAAGCTTTCATCGCGTCAACACACCATAATATCCCAAGATCTGGAGTCCTTTTATACAAAATTCCTCCACTCTAGAAGAAATGCTTGGACAATCTCCGGAGCGTGCATTTCTGAGTATCATTTGCATGCTCTGGATATTCTCCTTTCACCAACTATTCCTTGATATCGTGAAACCATGGATTTCCATCTATTTCTTCTTCAACGTGAGCATAGTAAGCTGGCTGATTATGGATCTTTATCGGAATGGGATCGATAAAGTTCTTGGGCTATCCATGTCAGAGCACAACAAGTGCATTCCAGCAGAGAATATCATGCTTCGTAGAGTGTGAACTTCTTACTCAGATAATATATGGCATGTTTTTTCCTTCCCACCTCGTTATGTTGTCCCAAGACACAACCGAAAGACCCATCTAGTACGGAGAGGTAGAGTAGCAGTGGTCTACCAGGATCTGGCGGGACTAGGACTAGTGGTGTGGATAAGTATTCTTTGATTTTGTCAAAATCCTTCTGGCAGTTCTCAGTCCAACTGGTGGCGGCATCCTTCTTCAACATTTTGAAAATCGGCTCACATATCATAGTTGATTTTGCTATGAAGCGACTGGTGTAGTTGAGGCATCCCAAGAAACTTATTACGTCTTTCTTGTTCTTTGGTGGTTGTGGATCATGGATATTCCTCACCTTTGATAGGTCTAGCTCAATTCCTCAGCGGCTGACGATGAATCCTAGCAATTTTCAAGCAGGAACTCCAAAGGAACATTTTGCGGGATTCAATTTCAAATTGTACCTCCGCAGCCGGTCAAAGAATTTTCTTAAATCTGTTATGTGATCTGCAACCTTCTTGGATTTGATGATGATGTCATCCACATATACTTCTATCTCCTTGTGTGTCATGCCATGGAAAATAGTTTTCATGGTTCTCATGTAAGTGGCCCCAACATTATTTAGACCAAAGGGCATCATTTTGTAACAGTACACTCCCCATGGTGTGATGAAAGTTGTTTTCTCGGCATCTTCTTCATCCATCCAGATCTGATTGGAGTTCATGCTTGGCGCAATTGTCAATCAGTATGTGTATATTTGTTAGTGGGAAATCATCTTTGGGACGTGCTCTGTTTAAATCCCGATAATCGACATACACCATGACTTTCCCGTCTTTATTCAGAATCGGCACAATGTTGGCCAACCAAGTTGGATATTCAACTACCCTGAGGACCTTAGCTTTGATTTTCTTGGTGACTTCTTCTTTGATTTTTAGACTCATATCTGGCTTGAACTTCATGAGCTTCTGCTTTACCGGTGGACACATCGGATTGGTGGGTAACTTATGAGCCACCATGGATGTTCTCAATCCTGTTATATCATCGTAAAACCATGCGAAAACGTCTTCATACTCTTTCAGGAAATGAGTGTACTCTTCCTTCTTTGATGGTGACAAATGAATGCTTATGCGAATTTCTTTGACTGTTTCCGAATCTCACAAGTTGACTATCTCAGTTTCGTCCAGGTTGGACTTAGGCTTATTCTCAAAATTCTCGACTTCTCTGACAATTTCCTCAGGTATTACATCTTCTTCTCGACTTCTCTAACTATCTCAGTTGCATTGTCTCATTACATGTCATAGTAGTTGGTTCACCAAGGTAAGAAATAGTAATGTTGTAGAGAGAAAGATATAGAAAATAGTAATAGATAATAAAATATTAAGCCACTGATAAATATCAAAATGTTAAACAAAAGCGATTTTAATGATTCAATCAATGTTTTCCAAAACGAAATACTGAAAATGTTTTTAAAAAAAATGCTCAAGAGGAATTGTTTTCAAAATAAATGAAACTAGCAGCCAGGCTACCCCGGGACTCGGTGGGCCCTTGATATTGTGGTTGTCCAGTTCCTCAGAACAGCTCCCTTATCTACTATCTGGATGACGAGGCCTTCCCCCTCATCCTCTTACTCTATTACACTGAAATCCATGTCTTCCTCTTCTAGAAATAAATTCCTCAAACCAGCTAGCACTTCGTCCTCTTCGGATCCCCACATCATATCATCTTGATGGAAGGATTGGCTCAGATGCGGTATCGGCTGTTCAAGAGGGTATTAAGGACCGCGCCATGGTGGCGACCAATTATGATACTCATGCCAGGTGTACTGATATCCTAATCCAAAGGTCGTGCCGTGACGTTTTAGCTGTATTGGTTTGGCAATACCTTAGAGATTCTTCCCGAGCCCTTTACGAGGTTCATATTCTGCCCATGCCAGTATGCTCTCTATTTTGCTGCTCCACCACTTGTCTTTTTCAATCACATTAAGGAGCTCAATACGATGATAAATATCTCCACCCAGCTTCCTTCTATTATCCACGACTAGAACAATCTGATTGGTATAAATGAGATTACTCCCATCTCCATGAATGATCACCTCGTGATGGTTCCATTCGAACTTCACAGCCTGGTGTAGAGTGGATGCCACAACCTCAGCGGCGTATATCCAGGGTCGTCCCAGCAATAATTTGTATGAGGAGGATATGTCGAGTACTTGGAATTCAACATCAAACAAAGTCGGGCCCATTGGTAAGCAAAGATTGGTTTCCCTGATCGTGGCACTTTGAGGTCCGTCGAATATTACATTCATAGTTTATGCCCGTCTTTCATGTAACTCTTTGCCCAATCTCTTCAAAGATGTCAATGGACAGATGTTGAGACTGGAACCTCCATATATCAAAACCCTAGCAATGAATTTATCTTCACATTGTATTGTGATATGCAGCGCCCTATTGTGGCTTAATCCTTCCGGCGGCAATTCGTCTTCATGGAAACTGATCTTATGGCTCTCCGGTACTTGTCCTACCATGTTAGCCATTTTCCCACTGGTGATATTGTTGGGCATGTAAGCTTCGTTCAGTACCTTCATCAAGGCATTCCTATGTGCTTCAGAATTCTACAGTAATGATAGAATGGATATCTGAGCAGGGGTTTTGTTCAGATGGTCCACTACATAGTATTCCTTCGCTTGCACCTTTCTCCAAAGATCATCCGGGCCAGTTTCAATGATAGGCTGTTTGGAAGAGACTTCTTTACTTGTTCTCCCTATATGCTCAGGTGTGTAAATGCTGCCAGTCCAGGTCATCCCTTGTGCTACACCAGTTTCTTCCATTTTTGGTTTTCCTTTCCTTCTGGCTTCTGCAACATAGTCCTAGGGTACGACTTTGAAATTAAAGGATGATGTGGGTGCTACCATCACAGTGAAAGGTGTGGTCACTTCTACTTCAAATAGAGCAGGCGCAGCTGCAAGTATTGTTACTTCCACCTCGAGCGGAGTCAGTGCGGCTACTTCAACTTTGACTTGTGGCTGTATATGTACAATAATAGGAGTGAGAGTGACTGCAGGTTTTTTTAGGATCATCCCCTTCTCGAATGAGACCAATTGACCCTTTCGGGTCCCATTCACCCCCTCACCCCTGTGATCCGGGAGGGGATTGTTGCGGATGTTAGGTACAACCTCCTTTGCTTGTATAACCTTGGTGTCAATTAGCGTCTGGATCTTTTCTTTCAGAGTGTGACATTCATCAATGGTATGACCATTCATGCAAGAGTGGTAGGCATATGTTTTATTTGGATTGACCCATTGAGAGGAGTTTTCCATGGCAACAGTGGGAATATGAGTGACATAACCAGCTGCTTTCAGTCTCTCATATAATTTATCGATAGGTTCAGCAATAGGGGTGTATTGTCTGGGCGGCCTGCGGTCGAAATTCGGTCTGGGTTTCTGATAGTTTTGGCGGGATGGCGGTAAGTGGTAATATGTTGGCCGGATATCTGGGAGGTGAAGGAAAATATGTGGGTGGAGGTGTTTGGTATGTAAGAGGAGATTTCAGACCTTAGGCTACCATCACGGCCCCTACTTCCTTCTTCCTGGATACGCCTCCTGACTACAAGGCCTTGTTGGTAGCTTGTAATGCCTCAAAATTGTTTACCATCCGGCTTTTAATTCCTTCTTCAATTCTTTCCCCAAATTTGATGATGTCAGAGAATTTGTGATTTTCAATAACCATTAACCTCCCGTAGTATTGCAGATCCTGGGCCCCGACAAAGAATTTTTTTCATCTGATCTTCTTCCAATGACGGCCTTATGTTTGTAGCTTCCGATCTCCACCGAGTAGCGTACCCGCGGAAAGTCTTTGTCGGATTCTTCTTAGAATTCTTGATATAGAAGAAATCTGGTGCATTCTCCGTATTGAATCTGAACCGATCCATGAAATCTGATGCCATGCTTACCCAATTAACCCACTTCTTTGGATTTTGACTGATATACCAAGATAGGGCGTCTCCAGTGAGGCTCATCATGAATAAATTCATGCGAATTCTTTCATCTTTTCCAACTCCTACGAGCTTGTCACAATATGTCCTCAGATGCACCTTTAGGTCACCTGTTCCCTCAAACATCTCGAACTTGGGAGGTTTGTAACACTCTGGAAGTTCTACGTCTGGCTGAATACATAGATATTCATAGTTCAAACCCTCAATGCATTTACCCCCTTCGAAGCCTTGGACTCGACCCGTGAGCTTCTTAAGTTCCTCTGCCATATTCTTGACGAGGAGGTCCTTCTTGGCAGATTCTAATGTGTATGGGTTTTGTTGTGAAGGATGAGGTAGATTTTCTACATATATGTGGTTGTTTTACTGGATACCGGGGATTTGGGTGTAATGGTGATCATTTGTTGAGTTCTATGTATTGGGGGTAGATTGTGGCTTGTTTTGAGGAGTATGGTAAGTCGTAGCCTGTGGGTATTGGGTTTGATGATGTTGGTGTTGAGGAGGAGTTGGTATTGGTGGAGGATTAGGATTTTGGGGAGGTGTGGCGTATTGATGAGGTGCATGAGGATTTTGCGGATGCTGGTTTGGTGTGTTTTGAGGAGGTGCTGGGTTTTGGGCGTTTTGTTGGTTGATATCTGGGACGTTTAAGGTGAGAGAGAGATTTTCCAAGTTGCGGACCTGCTCGAGTTCCTCTTGTAACTCCAGTATTTTCTGCTCCAACCGTAGAACCAAATCATTCTGTGCTGGAGTACTCCGACCATCTGAAGTCTCAACGTTTTCTGCGTGTGTAGCGTTGTCTTTCCTGATACCACTCATGTCGTCCATCTTAGCCTTTTCCTTGCTTTTAGGATCACTTGGAGGAGGAGTAGGACCTCTGGATCTGGTATGGTATGTTGATGATTCGAGTATGCACAAACCAACCTTAGGGGATGGGAATAATCAAAACAAAGAATAGTAAAAAGGTAATAAGTCAGTAGGGAGTTTTTGAAAGGATATTTGCAATATTTAAACACGTATTGTGGAATTATAAATTCGCGTCCTAATTTGGGGGATCTCATTGTGCCCGAGGTAGGCTTACCGACATATAGTTTGGAGAAAACTCAATGCCGATAATTGCGTCATTTCATCAATATGATAAATAGACCAAATCTCTATTAAAATGACAATAATTAAACGGAGTTACTAGTGGAATTTGCCTTATTACAATCAAATTCTAAAACGCCTCTAAAAAAACAAGTAAACATCAATTCTAATCTACTCGGTCCCAGAGGGACCTTCTCCAAGCTTGGCCTTCTTAGACCCATCGATCAGATTCCCCAGGTCGCACATGTCCAGCAGCAGATATGCCCTTGCTACTCCTTCATTTCCCTCTACATTCTGACAATCCACGATTCTTTTCCTCATCTTCCATTCAAGCTCCATCAGACCCTGCTCTAAATACTCCAACCTCTCTGTTGATTTCGTAGCGATTCCCCTCCATTCATTGATTGCTTCCGTGTCCACTTTGTGGTCTCCTAAGTGTCTGGCCTCAGACTCAAAGATCCTTTTACATAACCTCATGTATTTTACTTGTGCTTCGGCAGCGTCGTCTATGACCCTATTTTCCCGATCAATCCCTGGCTTGACTTCTCCTTCTATGTCATCATCCAACCATGACGGGTATAAATACACATGAGCGGAAATCTGGCTTGATGGTATCCTTTTCCACAATGATCTTTAGGTGCCACATGTGTTGTGCCTCACACTTGAATGGAATGGCATCACCCTAGAAGTCCGCCTTGTAGTGGACCATCTTGGAAACTTGTTGTAGGACTTGTTTCCTCCCAGCCTGCCTCATGACTCTGATAGCAGTATACGGATAGATACCCCTTAACCCAATCAACACTAAGTGAGGAACATCTCTTGACCTGATGATGAACTCGCTAGAAGAGAACCACTTGAACATCCAATGGACCTTGTCGTCAGTCAAATTGCTAAAGAAATGTACCCAATCCACAGCGTTTCCTGGTTGTGCAAACCTATCTTGAATGAAAGTCATCCTTTTTGGATGGTGAAAAGCTATGTGGTAATTCCATGGTTGTCGCGGGAATTCTTGACGGTATTGTCCCCTTTGAAGATGTTCTAACATCCATATTTTTAGTGACAGATTACATCCCTCAAAATGCCTAACTCCTTTCTTGCAACGGTCCAAAGCTCGGTATATCTCTGCAACGATCATTGGGATAATAGTGTAAGTCTATCCCTCAATTCCTTCCAGTAAGGTTGGTAACAATAGCTAAACGAGTGTGGATTCTTTCCCCAAAAATAGATGGTGAATACAAAACCTGGCGTTGAGTCCAACCCAGAGAAATGATGGCAAACTCATCATGATAGATACCGTAGGACGTGCTGTGCCCATAACGCTCGTAAAGGAAATTGAAACGTATATAAGACTTCTTCAGGAAAACTAGCTCATTATTCTTTCTAAAACCCATCATTTTCAAAAACCCTCGAGAAGTGCGGTTTTTCGGTACCAACAAACCAGGGCTATCCCGGCGAAGCCCAGCAAAGCCTCCTATTTCCTAAAGAAGGGGAGTCATCTCTATATTACCGAAACGGAAAACAGTCCTTTTTTCATCCTAGAACATAGTAGCAGCCTCAATCAATGCAATTGTTTGGCTGAATGTCCAGCAAAGAAGGTAAATTTCCAAGAACTCTTTTCACATGGTTTTTGTCGGTTGGCGAGAGATTTTCCCACCAGTCTAGCAGCAAAGGTGGGATGCTTCGAACCATGTCGAACCTGGGGACTTCGTGCCTCATTTCTGCAATAGATAAAGTTATCCATTTCCCCCTCTGGATTTGACCATTTACACATTAATGATTAGCATATCGATATGTTTTCTCCAAATAATGCACATATCATGATTGTGCCCGTTGGGGTTATGGAAACCCCGATGGGATTTGGACAAGGCTTGCCTTAGAGAGTTATTACGCGGACATCATTCTAACCCATGCTAGGTTTGGACATGATGCATGCACATTTAACATCAGAGTGGGGTTTCTATAAGAGTCTAGACCGGTACCCTCAAGTAGAAAACTTGAGAGGGAAAGGCACAGAACCGTCGATTGCACCGCTGATCAACTAATTTTACCGCAAATAAGCCTTTCCACATTTAGAAAGGGTAATATAGGAAGAGCGTGGATACTCATCAAGTGCCGCTATGGTATTAGTTGCACACAAGTGGAATATGATGTAGAGCATGCTTTATGCAAAGATAAAACAACACCTTGTCAAGTATTTTTCATGATAAAAGCAATAAATGCAGTATTTAATAAATATAAAGACAGAAAAGAAAGAAAAATAGGGAAGAAGATAGTTCGTATAAAAAAGTTATGTTAAAGCAATAAAGGGGTAAGGATTGGGAAACTCATGATATAACAAAATTTAAAAAGTTGGAGCCAGTGGAATGCATATTGTAACCAGATTAAGCGAACAGTTGCATGTAAGTTCATATTAAAGGGGAAATAGGGAAGGCGGTGTGCATGTAGCAATAAAAGGGAGAATGGGAGCGGGATGTTCAAGTATCAGCAAAATAATAAAAACACACATATCGAGAGAGACTAATCATATAGATCAAGTTCATAATGGCAAGAGCCTAAAGATATCCCCAGCAGAGTCTCCATGCTGTCCCACCTCTTTTTCTCACGAAATCGAGTTTCGACACGTGACAACTCTTTTAAGGAAGGGTATTAAAAGAGAGAGTCGCCACCAAACGGATTAAGGTGCGTTAGGGCACCTTTTGTGCAAATAACTCTGGATTAACCTATTGCATCACCAAAGATCGGGTAAGGGCTCAAATTACCTTGAGGAGAAGGTGTTAGTCACTCCTCGAGGTCCACAACGATGGGTCCCGGCCAATCTTGAATTATATGAATTAGTCTAAGAAAAGGGAAGCAATTTGGGCAAATAAAACGATTGACTGTAAACAAAGGTGGCGGGTCCTAAGTTTTTTAGCCTAATGGAACACCCCGTGCAACATAAATAATACGTCGTAACTCCCTCGAGATGGGGTGTTACTCATATTATTCAGCGGGCATAGACTATCATCTCCTGCTACCCGATTACTATCTTTAAGTTGTTTACCTAAAGCGCACTAACCAATTCTAAGTCGTACTCTATGCGTGCACTATCCGCCCCATGCCTATGGTCTAGGAGGCATTTGGACCTTTATTTCAGGGTGGTTCTAAACTTTAACTTAGGTTGCTCAAAAGGGAAAAAAACCAGGCGGCATGGAAAACATTTAGGACTTTCACACATAGGCAAATAAGGGCTCAAATTAGCCTCCGCATTTAGACAACAAATTCACGCCAAACTGATTATCATTGACATATTGTAATGAATTAAGGCTGCAGGGTCCTATAGGCAGGATCTCTATGTGATAGTGAATTAATGGGCAGACAATTATACACAAAAATCATTCCTTTCCAAAACCTACATAATTTTACCTACTGATTTTAAGCATAAGGGGTTTAAACCTATAGGCATGATGTCTATATTCAAAATCACTTGTTTGATCCTATGAGCATGTTTTATAGTGAGGACAATAACACATTGTTTGAAAACCCCTGAACAAACGAGCAAGATGATAATTAAACGGATTCAGACCTATAGGCATGTTCTCAACAATTAATTCAATTTTAGAACCTATGGACATGATTTCTATAATTTGTGAATGAGGCAGCATGTAAACAGAATACTGCACGCACATTGAATATAAAATTTCCTATAGACATGGTTTCTAACAAGTAGAAATAGAACAATTGAACCAAGTATTGAACCTATAGGCAGGATTGCTAACATATAATGACTGAATATAATAGGATACGTATAGGCATGATTTCTAACACACGACATACAATAACACATTATTGAACCTATATGCAGGATTTCTACCCCATTCAATGTAAGTATAATATAAAACTCCCTTTCCCAATTTCACTAATATCCCAAAATATTAGTACAATAATTATTACAGACCCAGAATGAATATAGTAAATTACAGAGTAGAATAACTATAGGAGGCCTACAGCATGCCCAAAATACACCTGGACAGGCCAGGTCTTCATTCTCACAATTCACAACAGTTCCAAAGTTACATACTCATAAACACAAAGCAGCCATGAGTTGAGTGATTCACCCCAACGAGCACAAGACAAGGTTGAGCATATAGAACCAAGGCCCAAGTGTGTTAGAGTTCCCAAGACCTTCAAGAACCCAGGACAGTGCTCATATGGGGTGGTTAACAAAGATAGTTCATAGGAGGGATTAGTGGACCCAATCCTAGTGTGTCAGAGTTCACAAGGGTCTCAAATGAATCCTGAGCAGTGCTCACACTAGGGAGATCAAAGGACAGAACTTAGGCAGCATTGGTCAAGAGTGGGATTCAAAAGAGTTTAAGTGACAGGGAAAGAAAGGACTAGAACTGATAAAACAAGAGTTTGGGGGTTCAGACATGATCAAATTGAGTCAACAAGCAGATACTTAAATGCATCATAGAACTTGAAAAAGAACTAGTTTAATGAAACAGATAAACAAGTTTCATACTCTGCACAGTAGCAGTCACATGCTAAAAAATAGTTGGCAAAGAACATGTTTGCAAGATTGGCAAAGTGATAGGTGCAGAATGAGTTAAAGCATGATTGAAGTAAGCTAAGTACATAACCTAGTGTTATTATCAAGAAAACCTGAACAACATCATTGAAAGGGGGAGGGGCATCATATTAGCAAAGGGGTGAACTTACAGTCATAAGTTAAGACACATATACTCGGTAAAATCATGTCAAATAGCAGGTAACATTGTCATAATGGTCTAACTAAAGATGATCCAATTTGTGTCAAAGGTTAATGCAACAACGTAATGAGATTACTATTCCAAATTACAAACAAACATTAGAGGGGTATGGGGGTCGAGTGTTGATGTTGACATAATAACAGAGAGGCAGATTACAACTAGCAGTAAGAGTCACATGTGCGAGGCATTCATTGCAGGGATTCAGGGTAAGGGGATAAACATGTTCATAGGCATTCAAGGGTTGATGCATTAACTAAATAAATCTTAAATAAGTTCAAATAACCTCAACACATGTAACATTAGGAGCAATTAAGTGTTAGAAGGACTAAGACATACATATTTGATAGAGTTATGCTTAAACACCCTTCCAAACCATATTGAATATTAAATTCAGTAGTAATCACTGATACAAATCAGGGACATGTAAGGATGAAAGTGCAGAAGTTAAGTGACTCACCAATTAAGCGAGAAAAATGCACAAAGTGTGGAAGTCCACAGTATATAGCAAGATTTCAAAGCTGACCGGCCTTGGCTTCCAGTAGGCAAAAGTTAGAGTACAGAATGCAAAACCTTAGGTCTAGTAAGTCTATAGTGAGTTTAGAAAGTAGACGAAGCTCCTCTTAAGGGGAATGGGGGGAAGAGTATATATAGTGATAGAAATCAACACATAAACATGGAAACAAAACAGTCATATGCAAGAAAAATATTCCAGAATCAGTTATAGGTAATTTAGGGCACAAATTAGGGGATTCAACAAGTTAAGGAAGTACCCAAAAATTATTCAGAATATTTAAGGAAGAAACAGATAATACCAGAATGATTAGGGTTAGGGGTTTAGGTATCGTTAAAGGGGCGGGTGTAACGTGGACCCGTTGATCTTAGAGATCAACGGTCACAATTTAAAGAGGTCCTGGTTCGGGTGTTTAAATGGGTATGGGGATTGGGTTAATGGGTCTTGGGCCAAGGGTATTGGGCTGGTGTAAGGGTGTTGGGTTAAATCTGAAAATAGGGGATTTAGGCTAAATTTTAAATACCCACTATTTAAAAAATAAATAATTTATAAAAAATAGTTAATAAATAACAAAAATATCCTTTGTGTATGAAAATGATTAAAAATAATTAATTAACATTATAAAAATATAAAAAGTTATTTTCTGTGTAAATAATGTAATTATATATGCATATGGGCTATTATTGCAACATGTGCAATTTGGCCCTAAAAATGTAAATGTAATTATGATAAATGCACTAAAAATATTTAAAATCTCATATTGGTATAAATGATAAGTTTAGATGATTAAATCATCATTATAATAATTTATAGGGTAATCTTTGGATATTTATATAATAAAAATGCAAAAATAAATTGATTTAAAGTCTTTAAAAATTATGAAAAATTATGAAAAATACTTGTGTATGCTTGTAAATCAAATTATGACGCATATGCAATATTTTGAAACTATATATATATATATATATTTGGAAAATATGAGAGAAAAATTGGGTATCAACAGATGTGCGGGTAGAACAACTTTTGCAGGTTCTAAAGGAGTGCAAGACTGCAATTGGGTGGACCATTGCAGACATAAAGGGTATTAGCCAACCTTTTGTATGAATAAGATTCTACTGGAAGATGGGTACAAACCTTCCAGATAGCATCAAAGAAGGTTGAACCCCAACATGAAAGAAGTGGTGAAGAAAGAAGTGATCAAGTGGTTAGATGCGCGAATCATCTTCCCCATCTCTGACAGCAACTGGGCCAGTCCAGTTCAGTGTGTGACAAAGAAGGGTGGAATGACTGTAGTGCAAAATGAGAACAGTGAGTTGATCTCAACAAAAACAGTCACATGATGGCGAATCTATATGTATTATAGAAACTTGAACAAGGTCACCCGAAAAGACCATTTTCCACTACCCTTCATTGATAAGATGCTAGACAGATTAGCGGGGATGTCCCATTTTTGCTTATTGGATGGATACTTAGGCTATAAACAAATCTCTATTGGCCCGCAGGATAGAGAGAAAATATCGTTCACCTGCCCGTATGGCATCTATGCCTTTCGGAGAATGTCGTTTGGCCTATGCAATGCACCTGCCACATTCCAAAGGTGCATGATTACCATCTTCACATATATAGTAGAGGAAATAATGGAGGTTTACATGGATGATTTCTCAGTGGTGGGAACTCATTCGATGATTGCTTTATGAACATGAAAAGAGTATTGAAGAGGTGTATGGAGACTAATATGGTACTGAACTAGTAAAGTGCCATTTCATGGTACATGAAGGTATAGACATGGGACATCTAGTGTCAAGTAAGGGCATTGAAGTGGACCGTGATAAGGTTGATATAATTGAGAAGTAACATCTACCCACTTCTGCCAAGGGCATAAGAAGTTTCCTTGGTCATGTCAATTTCTACAAGCAGTTTATAAAAGATTTTTCCAAAATTGCTAACCCTTTGTGTAAGTTGCTTGAAAAAGATCACCCCTTTGTGTTTTTTGATGACTGCAGGGTAGCGTTTGAGGAGTTGAAGAAGAGACTGGTGACTGCACCAATCATAGTGGCACTCGGTTGGGGACAACCTTTTCAGCTAATGAGTGATGCAAGAGACCATGCTGTGGGGGCAGTTCTTGGGCAGAGAAAAGATAAAGTCATGCATCCAATCTACTATGCAAGTAGAACCTTGAGGTGTGCCCAACTGAATTACACAGTGATAGACAAAGAGATGCTAGAAGTGGTATTTGCATTTGACAAATTCACGCCATACCCGATAGGCACAAAGGTAATTGTTTATACTGACCATGCTGCTCTCAGGTACCTAATTGAGAAGAAGGGGTCAAATCGCGCATGATTCGATGGGTGCTACTGCTCCAAGAGTTTGACTTGGAAATCTGTGACCGAAAGGGAACGGAAAACCAAGTTGCTGATCATTTGTCAAGGATTGAAGATGAAAAGAGGGTTGAGGTGGAAGAGATCATGAAGACTTTCCCAGATGAAAAACTTTTAGCCAGAAGCCTTGAGGTAGAGCCATGGTATGCAGATATTGCAAATTACCTGGCGAGCGATATTGTTCCCTATGACTTGTCCTTTGTGCAAAAGAAAAAAGTTCTTTCGTGATTGTCTCTTATATTTATGGGATGAACCATATTTGTTTAGGATTTGTATTGATAACACAACTCATAGATGCATTCCCGAGATAGACCAACGTTCTATTCTGCAGGCATGTCATGATTTTCCGTATAGAGGCCATTTTGGAGGAGTAAGGACAACTGCTAAAGTGATGGAGTTGGGATTTTATTGGCCGGCGTTATTTAAAGATGCACACTTTTGGGTGAAAAGTTGTGATGAGTGCCAACAGACGAGAAATATTTCTCGTCGACGCCCATGGACCCAATTCAAGATGTGGAAGTCTCTGATGTATGGGGAATCAATTTTATAGGACCATTTCCCAACTCATATAGCAACAAGTACATACCAGTAGTAGTGGATTATGTCTCGAAATGGGTAGAAGTCATGGCACTCCCAACAAATGATGCAAAGGGAGTTATGGTTTTATAAGAAAGAATATCTTCACCCGATTTGGTACTCCAAGAGTGATCATGAATGATGGAGGCACCCACTTCTGCAACCAGGCCTTTGCAAAGTTGTTCGAGAAATATGGCGTTATCCATAAGGTCTCCACTCCATATCACCCATAAACAAGTGGTCAAGTGAAGGCGTCAAATAGAGAAACCAATAGTGTTTTGACCAAAACTTTAAATATCACTCAAACTGATTGGGCAAAAAAATTGGATGATGCACTATGGGCCTTCCGCACTATATTCAAAACTTCGATTGGTATATCATCGTACAAATTGGTGTTTGGAACGGCGTGTCACTTACCGATGGAGCTAGAGAATAAAGCTTTTTCGGCAATAAGGAAATTAAATCATAGAGGCTGCTGGTACGAGTAGAGTCATGGGGCTTCATGAACTTGATGAGTTCTATTATCATACTTTTGAGAGCACCAGACTGTATAAGGAAAGGATGAAGATCATACACGATAACCATATTAAAGATAGGATTTTCAAACCTGGAGATGTCATGTTGTTGTATAATTCAAGATTGAAATTATTTTCGGATAAGCTGAAATCTTGATTGTCGGGACCCTCTAGAGTTGTGCAAGTATTGTTAAGTGGAGCTGTGGAAATTGAATCCGAGGATCGAACGAACAGGTTTAGAGTAAATGGCAAAGGTTGAAACATTACCTTGGAATGGATGAGGAAAAGCTTGTATCGGTTACTCATTTGAAGGAGCCTCAAATGTTGCGTGAACCTTATTGTTTACCTTGAAAATGATAATTACAATTATATTTGAATTTGTGGTTCTAAAAATACGTGATCTACTTTAATACCAGTTATTTAGGCAATAGATGCTAGGTAAGAAGTAATAAAATGATATAAGGACGAAGGAAGATGAGATTGTGCAAACCGAGCAGCTCGGAACGGGGCCTCGAGCTTGGTTGGAATGGGCCTCGAGGTCGAGCTCGAGAGCTTGATAAGGGGTGGTCAAATATGATTCAACAATATCGAAAGCCTGGAAGATGGCCTATTTATGATCAATAATGAGTAATAAATGAAGAACAGTTAATGAACACAATAAAAAAAAACAATAAACCAATGAAACAATTATAGAGAATGTTTGAGTCAGAGGGCAGAGGATGTTTAAGTTAGAGGGCAGAGAATGTTCTTGTTCTTGTATATTGAGTATCATGTTTCTTACAAATTGACAAGGGTCCCCTTTATATATGATCGGGAATCCCAACATAGTACATGTGTAATTATTACAAAAGAGAGATGGCTGGTACAGCCATTTAATGCCACGGTACGAGCCTGTACTATTTTGCGTACTTGGTCAGCTTTAACCACATGCCTTTTGGGGTTTTCCTACCTTTCCATGATGGTCTTCGATCTACACTGCTTCGGGGTCGAGAACCATTGATGCCCCCCCTTGATGCCAAAACTTGAACCTTAGAGTGGATAGTCCCCGCGTTTCTTAGAGTGGAGTAATAAGAAACGGTCTTGACTCCGTGCCTCTTCAACATCAATAGCCTCTGCAGGCTCAAACATTTTTGCCTTCCCTTTTCAGCCTTCTTTCTTCTACTCTCCCTCAAAGCTTTCTGCAACTCCTCTTCACTCTGCCTAATTGCACTCTCTGTAGTGCGACCTCTAGGAATGGAAGCATCAGCAAAGGGAGTGGCTTTTCTCTTCTTGCTTTCCACTGGAGGAGCAGCTTTCTTGGTCTTGGGTGTCTTCTTCTTTTTGGGTTTATAGCTCTTCCCTACTTTTCTCATAAGATCAGCCAAAGTTTCTTCAATGGATGAACCAGGTTCATCGGTTGCATGTTGAAGATTTTCCATCCCCTCTGCATCCTCTCTAGAATTACTTCCCCTAAATTCTTGGCACCTTCTTCAACCACCACTGGGACAGTCCCACAAATTGCTAATGGATGCCTCCTTCCCCTGTTCCCCTCACAGTATTTCTTTCTCCCTCTCTCTCAAAGTTATTTTTACCTCCTCTTCTTCTCCTATCAGGAATCTCCACATCCACTACAGACCCAATTAAAACAAACCTATTTTCAGAAGTGACTGGATCAGACCCAATTTTAGATGTTACCTGTTCAAAATCAGAAGAACCAGTTGCTTCCCCCTCAGTGGCGGACTTGAAAGAGTCATTGGAATTCTTAAATTCTTGGGCCTGGCTAGATTGAAGCTTTGCGTTCAATTTCCTAGCTAGAGAGCCAGAGGCCACAATCTTTTTGGCGAGCATTTTCACACGCCCTCTCCTGGGTTCTAGATTGGGGCTTGGTTGTACAATGAGAGTGATTGGAGGAGATGGAACATTGTTATTTTGAGGGGTGGTGGGATGTGATTGAGATGGAGTGGAAGAATTTGATTGGGATGGGGTGGAACCAGTATCTTCAAGCGTGATACTGTAGTCAGGTATGATTGAGGAGGGTGAAGCAGGAGATGGAGTGTTAGCCATGGTGATGATTAAAGAAAATCAGGATCAAGGTGTTTGAGTAGAAGGTTGAAAGGATTTCGACGGTTATGGCTTTAGGAAAAAAAGGGTGAAGGATTAGAGAAGTGATGATGGGTTTTTAAAGGCTTGGTTAACAAATACACAATCGGTGTAATTTTCGTCAAGTGAGAGTCTAATCGGTTCAGGAGTGTCAGATGATAAGTGACGGTTATCACTCCCCTATAATCTAGGCCATTTTAATTTGATTTGACTCTTTGGAACTAGTTCGAATTTGGGATAGGTACTAGATTTGTAAAATCTTATTATAGATAGAGTCCTATTCATGAGTAACTATTGATATTTCAATATGTGTATAGTGATGAGCACATACCTTGTCTGTTAGATGAATCAGCAACGATGAACAAGGTTCATCTTGTTAGATACTCTTGATTAAGCCTAAATTTACAAAAATAGAAAAACATCATTAGTAACCAAGGAGTCATATTAACACATGGCAAGAGAGTATCCCTTTTAAGTCATGAGACTGAGCAACGATTATTCTCATTATATACACCTTTCAGAATTCCTAGCCAAAACAAAATTCTCTTTTTTCATTTTTGTTTTGAATTGGTTCAATTAGGTGATCTTAATCATCCCTAACTCTAACGTGTTTCTCTCAAAATGCTCTCTACTTAGTGCCTTAGTAAAGATGCCAGCAATTTGTTTGTCAGTAGCACAGAATTCAATAGAGATCATTCCCTTCTCATAGTTGTCTCTTAGAAATGGTGTCTAACATCTATGTGCTTTGTTCTTTTATGATGGACGGGGTTCTTTTTCTTACTAATAGCACTAGTGTTATCACAGAAGATAGGAATGCATCCAACCTCTATGCCAAAGTCCATCAGTTGTTGCTTAATCCATAGTAACTGACCACAGCATGAGGCTGCAGCCACGTACTCAGCCTCAGTAGATAAAGCTACTGAATTCTGTTTCTTAGTGTCCCAAGACACAAGACATGAGCCCAAAAAGTGTGTCATACCTGAGGTGTCTTTCTATCTACCAAAAATCCTGCATAGTCAGCATCAACATATCCCACAATATTAATATTACTACCTTTAGGATACCAAAGACAGAGGTGTGTGGTGCCTTTAAGATATCTCAAGATGCTCTTCACTGCAGTTAAGTGTGATTCCTTTGGATTAGCCTGAAATCTTGCACAAAGCCCTACGCTGAAGACAATGTCAGGTCTACTGGAAGTAAGATACAACAATGAACCAATCATTCCTCTATACAACTTTTGATCGACAGATGAACCGAGTTCATCTACATCTAGTTTTGTGGTTGTTGCAATAGGAGTATCAATATCCTTTGAGTCTTCCATTTTAAATCTTTTAAGCAATTCTTTCACATATTTTTTCTGATGGGTCATAGTTCCATTTGAATTTTGTTTAATTTGTAAGACTAAAAAGAAGTTAAGCTCACTCATCATGCATTTCAAATTCACTCCCCATTAGTTTAGCAAATTCTTTACTTAGCTTTTCAGAAGTTGCCCCAAAGATTATGTCATCTACATATATCTGCACTACCAAGAGATCTTTACCTTTTTCCTTCAAGAATAAGGTGCTATCAATTTTACCTCTCTTGTAGTCATGTTCCAGTAGGAATTTTGAAATCCATTCATACCATGCCCTTGGAGTTTTCTTGAGTCCATACAGTGCTTTGTCAAGCTTGTACACATGATCAGGATTCTCCTTGTTTTCAAACCCCGGAGGCTGCTTTACAAACACTTATACCTTGAGATAGCCATTCAGGAAGGCACTCTTGACATCCATCTGGTGAAGGGTGAATTCCATGTAAGCAGCAACGGCTATGAGGAGCCTAATTGCTTCCAACCTTGCCACAGGAGCAAAGGTCTCATCATAGTCTATTCCTTCCTCCTGACTGTATCCTTGAACCAACAATCTTGCCTTGTTTCTTGGAACTGTTCCATCTTCATCAAGTTTGTTTCTGTATACCCACTTTGTGCCAATCACTGATCTATCAAAGGGTCTAGGTACTAGATGCCAAACTTGACTCCTTTCAAATTGGTTGAGTTTTTCTTGCTTTGCATTTACCCAATCTACATCCTGCAAAGCTTCAGCAATATTTTTAGGTTTAATCAAGGATAGAAAAGCATCAAACGCGCACAGATTTTTCAAAGAGGATCTGGTTCTGATTCCAGATGTTGGATCAGTTATAATGTTCTCAATGGGGTGTGAACTTTGATATCTGTGTGGTTTTACAACCAACTAGGTATTACTTGAAGATCCTACAGTGTCTTGTTGTTGAGGAACAGGATCAGGGACAGGTTCCAATGAGGTTTGGAAATTAGTTTGTTGTTTTGTTCCCTCGGGCATGTTTCCTAGGATGGATGAACCTGTTCCATCACTTGTTCCTTCCTCCAGTGTTGCTCCGGTTTGGTCTGAGTTTCTGACCAGCCCAATTCCTTCATCTACTTGTTCTTGTCTCTCAGAGAGAATGTTAGTTTCATCAAAAAGAACATGTACACTCTCTTCAAAACACATAGTTCTTTTGTTATACACTTTATAAGCCTTACTATGTGAAGAATATCCCAAGAATACTCCCTCATCACTTCTGGGATCAAACTTACCTAGGGAGTCCTTGCCATTGTTGTGCACAAAGCACTTACATCCAAAATCCCTAAGATGAGGTATATTCGGCTTTCTCCCTTTAAGTAAATCATAGGGAGTCTTCTCTACAAGTGGTCTAGTCATGCACCTATTTATGATATAGCATGCAGTGTTTACAGCTTCTGCCCAGAAGCTATGAGGTAGTTTACTAGAGAGAAGCATAGTCCTGGCCATATCTTCAACTGTCCTATTTTTACTTTCAACCACTCCATTTTGTTGTGGAGTTCTAGGGGCAGAAAAGTTATGATCTATGCCATGCTCATCATAAAATTCAGCAAATTTGGCATTTTCAATTTCAGTGCCATGATCATACTTAATTGATGCAAGTTGATTTCCTAATTGTTTCTGTATTTTTCTAACAAAAGAAGTAAACATGTCAAATTCTTCATCTTTAGATGTTAGAAACAATGTCCAGGTAAATCTAGAATAGTCATCAACAAGCAGCATTACATATCTCTTACCACCTCTGCTTAATGTTCTTATAGGACCACATAGGTCCATATGGACCAGTTCCATCGTCCTGGTGGTACTTACCATTTTATTTCTTTTGAAAGATGATCTTAACTGCTTCCCCTTTGCACAAGCCTCACAAACTTTGTCTTCCTTGAACTTAATGTTAGGGAGACCTATCACTAGGTCCTTAGAGACTAGTTTGTTGAGTTGATTTAAACTAGCATGGCTAAGTCTTTTGTGCCAAAGGAGGGGATCATTATCCAACACACTTAAACACGTTAGTTCATTTTCTGACAGAGTGGACAGATCTATGATATAGATATTATTCACTCTCTTTCCCTGCAAAACAATCTTGTCAGTGATAAGATTAATTACAAAGCATTTTGTAGAAGTGAATGCAACCAGGTTACCTCTGTGACACAGTTGTGACACACTGATTAGGCTATATTTCAAGCCATCTATCAAGTAAACATTCTCAATGGAACGTGTGTCATCCTTAACTACCTTACCAACCCTAATATTTTCACCTTTCTTCCCATTTCCAAAGGAGACATTTCCTCCTTTGAGGTTTTCAAGTGAAAGGAACTGTTCCTTGTTCCCTGTCATGTGTTTTGAGTAGCCACTATCCATGTACCATATTTGACTTATCCCATTCACTTGAAACTAAAAAATAAAATCAGGGGTTAGTCTTAGGAACCCAAACTATTTTGGGTCCCTTTATATAAGAGAAAGGATGAATTAAGTCCCTTTTTGCCCAATTTGGTAACCAATTTTTCTTTCGAACAAAATTTTTACTCTTTTGACTGACCTACTCTTTTGCATTACATTCAATATTATAGTGACCAGTATTACCACAGTGGGTACAAATTTTGTTCTTAGGAAGAGTGAGGTACTTGTTTTTGGGATCCCATTTAGGTAGTTGACTCCCAAAGCCAAGTCCTCTTCTGTTGTTACTGTGATTTTCCAATAGCCATGTTAAAGCATCAGAGGATTTATTCCATTTGCATGTTCTGTCCAGTTCATGCTTAACCTTACCAAGTTCCTCCTTCAACACTCTTATCTGTTCATCTTTCTTATACAACTCATCCTTTAGTCTGCCTACATTTTCTTCTAAGATGAGTTGAGAGTTGTCAGCTGTCTTCTTACTGGTTCCTAGTTTCAGTTTTAAATTTTCAGATTTTAACTCTAGGACATTTGTTTCAAGTGGATGAACCTGGTTCTTCAGAGCAGTGTTTTCACTCACAGATTCACTTACTCTGAGTTCCAGGTTCTTACACTTTGGTTTTAACATTACACACTCCTTAGACAGTTGTTCCTTCTCTTTATTTATTTATTCAGAATCATCAATGAAGTCAAGTAATAATTCAGAGAGTTTTTCTTTGGATAGGAACTTAATCTTGTTTTTGAGATGAGATATACTTACCTCTGATTCCTCATCTAATTCACCAATTTCCATGAGCGCTTGATCATCTCCATCTTCATCATCTGATTCTTCATCTGAACTTTCTCCCAAGCAGCAACCATAGCTTTTGTTGATGTTGTGTTTTTCTTGGGATGAACAAGTTCCTTCTTCCGGTTCCTTCGTTTAGATCTTTCCCTTTTCCATTCAACATCCCACTGAGGACAGTTCTTGATGTAATGATTAGTTTTTCCACATTTTTAGCATCCCTCGTTGGTGGGTTTTTCTGGTGCCTTTGCCTTGTTGTAGTTTCCACCTCTTGATATGCCCTTTTTTCTAATGAGATAGTTTCTTAATTCCTTGGTGATCATAGCCATTTCATCTTCCTCCTGATCTGTTCCCTCAATGATTCTCAGTGCTAGACTTCTTTCCTTCTTGGGAGCATCCATCTTCATTGTCTGCCTTCTAAGTTCGTAGGTTTGTGAGATTTCCAATTAGCTCATCCAATCTGAGGATTTCCATGTTCTTGGATTCTTGAATAGCAGTGATCTTACTCTCCCAAGAGATTGGCAGAACCCTTGTCAAAATATTTTCAACCTTATCTTTTTCAAGGATAGTTCTTCCAAGAGATTTTAGTTCTTGTCAGAGTAGTGAACCTAGTGTACATCTCTTGGATGGTCTCTCCTTCCTTCATAGAGAAATTCTCATATTGAGAATATAGTAATGTACCTCTGGATCTTTTCACTTGTGCAGTTCCCTCATGAGCCACTTGCAAAGTATCCCAAATTTCCTTGGTAGTGGTGCAGCTTTGAATTCTGCTGTACTCATCTGGACCAAGTCCACACACGAGCCACTTCTTGGCCTTAGTATTCTTTTCCCATTTTCTTAAGTCTTCAGCAGTGCAGTCAGCTCTTGTCTTTGGCATATCTACTCATTCAGCAATTTTCTTCATGGTGGCCAAAGGATCGTCCGTGATTATGTCCCATAGTTCATAGTCTTCTCCAATTAAGTGATCCTTCATCATGTTCTTCCACCAGGAGTAGTACTGGCCATTGAAGAGCGGAGGCCTAGCAGTTCATTGTCCTTACCATTCCTAGGTGGTGCACTCATATTCATATTTTCCTAAGTTGTTATCCTCTTTAAGGATAACCCACTCTGATGCAAAATAATGTTTATCTAAGTCAATACCACACAAGAGGGGTGGGTGATTTGTGTGGTGACCAATTTTTGCGTGCAGTAGTTATAGAAGGACCAGGTTCTTCTATGTGTTCCAACTCCTACAGTTTGCAGAAAAATAATTGCAGAAAATAAAGGAACACAACAATTTTACGTGGAAAACACCTGGCTCAAAAGGTGAAAAAACCACAACCTACTTCCCAGTAGGATTTTCCCAAACTCTTCACTAAATCAATGAGCCAAACAGCATTTAAAAAATAAACTCTTTCGTAAACCTAAGGACTAACTCTAATCCCCTTGTGGAAAACTAGCCTCTAGCTATTTGCGACAAGCTTCAAGTTAACTCTAACTTGAATACTCAGTACCTATTACAATTGCTTCTAGATAAAGCTGAAAGATACACTTTGTAATCACCTACTACAAATAAACTAGACTAAAAGACAACAGATGGAACTGGTTCTTCTAGATGGTTCAAGTAGCTTCAGAATCGCACAGGAAATTCTCACACGAACCGCTTACAAAATTGCTTTGGTAATTTTGTTCTCAATTCTTGTTTTGCTTCTATGTTTGTGCGCGCCTGTTCAATAAGAACACTTGACAATATATAGGATCAGTAGAAAAGGAGATATACTAGAATTCGGATGCAACTCTTCCTTGGTGGAAGAGTTCTAGTTGATCTCAACTCCCTAGATCCTCTTCTATCTTGATTATGTCCTTACTGAATAAGGAGTCCATCTCCCTATCAATTTGCAACCTTTTCGATTAGGATATATATCTTCAGATGACTCATTGTGCTTATCTCCTGTTTGTGATCACCTCATGTGCCATTAACTCTGCATGTCTATGTCTCCAGTGATGGACCTGGGTCAACTCTGAGTTAATTTGTCAATCTTCAAAACCATTCAGCTTCGTTATCATTGTCTCTTTAGATAATTAAATGATGTGACATAAAAAATTGCGCAGAGGTCGCTGTCAACACAATTCACGAAAAGCCCACGAACCGTCATTGGTTCGACCGTTTCGCTTCAAGCATGCCCAAAGGGCCTCTATAAATAATTCAATCACGTGCCTCTTCAGAATTTTACATCTTCTTCAAACCTTCAAGCTGTTATTAAGTGTTGTTCACTCTTACCTTCTATCTGCTCTTGCTTCTTCATCTTCTCTCTTCAAAACTCGATTATAACCATGGAAAAAACATCCAAAGCGGTACCACAAAAGGAGGGAGTTGCTTTGTCATCATGCCCGCCTAAGGGTAAGTCTAAAATTCCTCCTAGCATCGAGCAGTGCATCCCTGGTCCTTTCGACACCGTCTCTGATTTCACAATAAAACGCCCTTCTACACCGGGCCAATGTGAGCCCATGTCCCGATACATAAGTGTAGTATCAGATATAGAGAGGGTAAAACTTGACTGTTGTTGGGGGGAGGCGGCCCGAGTGGAAATCCCTACAGCTGACGAAAGCATAATCACACATAAGGCTGGATTTCTTAACGTATACACATACCCTTTTACCGTAAGCCCCGTAGATTCTTCCTCTCCACCGATTGACCCGGTGATTCTTGACTTTTATCATCAATACCGAGTGACACTCGGTCAGATTTATCCTTCTTTTTGGAGGATTGTATATATGATTCGACATATTACTAGCATGGTCGAGGGAATGACTTTCAACCTCGACCATTTGATCAGATTGTACAGCCCTCGTCTCTTCCGAGGGGGCCTAATTAAGCTGCATTGTCGATCTACCAGGGCATTCTTTTCCTGCATCGATGAGGATAAGGATCAAGGATGAATGAGATGTTTTGTTAGAATCATAACTTCGGACGTCATCCCTGCTGATAGGATTCCATTCCCGGAGGAGTGGAATATGAAGCGTAAGTATCCCCATATCGATTATGTTTTACCACCTCTTTTTCTCCTACCGATTTGAATACTCTCTCTTTCGACTGTGTAGCCACTGTCTGGTTCCCCGGTGTGGTCCAGGACCTTCCGGTGTAGGTCAAACTTTTGTACTCCGCCTTTCCATACAACAAACGCGTCTGGCGTGATCTGGATAAGACACGGTGGTAAGCTAAGAACCTCGGTATGCTCTCGTTGTTGTTGTTTTTTCATTCTTTGTAAGTTTTTTTTATGGTGGTATTTTTTTATATAACACGCTTGTGCAGGCCTTGGGGAAGGCATGCTGATGAGGCCACCCCCTCCTGGTGGGGAAGAGACGCCGAAGACTGCCAAGGACAAGAAAAGGAAGAAGGAGGCCTCGGTTGAGTCTTCAAAATCCAAAAAGGTAAAGGCTCGGAAGCCCAAGACAGATGCCACAGTCCTTTCCTTAATGGCCTCTAAGAACCTGCGGGCCGAGGATGAGAGTTATGATACCTACCCTTTTGTACAAAGGGAAAAGATAAGCGCTGACACTTCGAAATTGCAAGGCATAAGACTATCTAGGCTAAGGTCGCCGAAGAGGGTACGACTTGTGCCGATGAGACCCTCGGGAGGGTTCGGGTACAGTCCCCGAGTCATTTGTCGGACATGGCACAGTCCGTACTGACGAGCTCGAGGGGCCCATTTATGATACTTATTGGGGGCGAGAGGAGGCCTCGATGGATGCCGATATTGTAGGTGGATTCTAGTCGGGCCCATTATTTTCCCTTGGGGAGATACGAGATGCCCGGGACGGGAGTGCCCCCGATTTGGGAACTTTTTATGGAGAGGGCGATGCCTTCAGAGACTATTTTGAAGGTGTTGAGTAAGAGGCCGATATTGATGCCCCTGTTGCGCTCGAGGAGGCCGAGAGGCTTCAAAAGCAGGTAATCTTCTTTGATATAATATTCGATGCCTTGAATTTCTATTCTTTCTTTCCTTACTTTATTCTTTTGTGATGCAGGTCAAGAGGTTGTATGACCAACCCTTCTCTAAGATTCAAGATGAGTTGACTTATCATGGAGAGGAGCTTGAGAAGATCATATCGGACTCGGTTGAGCTTGAGGCTCTATGCGCCCGAAAAGAGGAGGAGCTGAGCAACCTCCGGGCAGGCTCGGAGAGGGCGATCCAAGAGAGGGCCAATTTTATCGAGCAGGTACTCTGGCACTCAATATTTTTACCTTTTATCGCCAAGCTCGATGTTAATTAGCTTGTCTTCTGCATTTTTCAGATTAGGTAGAAGGACGCCCTAGTGGGGCAGCTCCGAGGGGATATTGTGGCTAAGGATGCCGAAATCCTTGAGCTGGCACGGCTAAATGATTTCGTGGCTTCGGAGAGGGAAACTCTTTGGGAGAAACTATCCTCGACTCAAGACCTTCTTCGAGGTGCTCGGGAGGAGACTGCTACATTTTTTGCGGCCAGATCTGAGGTCGATGAGTTTGTCTCTTCATACAGAAGGGATGCTGCTGCCATGAATGATCGGGCCAGGGAGATATCCGAGAAGGCCAAGTTAAAGTTGGCTCGGGCAGTTTCTTATGCTCGCTTGCAAGCCAGGAGGCAAGCCTTCGAGGAAGTGAGTGCTAAGGGCGTCGATCTCTCTTTCGAGATCGAAGAAGTCAGGGCCCTGGAAGAAGAATCGGTAATGCCGACTACGTCAAACGAGGGCTCTGAAAGCGGCTCGAGCAGCAGCGAAGGCGAAGAGTAGATTCACCTACTATTTTGCCTTTTTCCTTTTTTTTTGTATATGGGACCCTCGGGGGAAATTTTGTAGAAATACTCTTGTAAATGCATTTTTGAAATAAAATGTCTTTGTTATACACCTCCCAAATTTTGCCCTGTAATACTTTACGCAAAAGTCTTCTTTCAAGCTTCGATTTTAGCCCTTCGGAACATGTACTTGTAATAGTAGATTCCCTCGAGATCAGTCACATTCTCGAGGTTAGGTCGGCATGGGAGTATCGATCCCTCGAACACTGTGTGACAGTGTTATTTATGTGACATGACCATGAAGTGATTGAGGTGGCCCCACTAGTACACCTCCCTAAAGCAATGACAACTTTTTCAGAAATAATTGGCTTTCAGTAGTTAAATAGTCGCCGCTTGTTCTATATATATAATTGCTTCCTCTTTATTTTAAGTCTTGCAACTTTGCAAAACTAGCTCTCTTTTCATCGTTCTCTTTCATTTCTCATCTTTCTAAACTGTTTTCATTTCCTCTTCTTTACCTGTGCTTGAGTAGTTATGGCTGCCGTGCCCGAATCCTTCACCAAGGAATGGGAAATTTTACCTCTGCTCCTAGCCTGGCCGGTGGTACACCGCCGGCGTATGGTGAGTTGACCTTGTGTTGTTTTTCTCTGAAGAAAGACTTGGCATTAGAGAAACCCTTCAATGCTCCGAGACATCGGGAGCATGCTTCGATGTTTATTCGATCGATAGAGAAGAGTCACCTCGAGGTCGTGAGGAGAGATTGCGGATGGGGACAAAATGTGATGCTACAGATACCTTCCCGAGAAGAGAATATTATGACCCATGTAGAGGGATTCTTGACTATGTATACGTACCCATTTGCATTAGGCCCTCTCGAATGACTTGTGCTCGAATTTTGCAAAAGTTACCGAGTCACCCTGGCTCAGATTCATCCGTCCTTTTGGCGGATAGTGCTGATGATGAGGTACTTTACCGAAAAGGCTGAGCTCGAGTTTACCCTTAGCCACCTTATTAGATTATATCGGCCTCAGCATTGTCGAGGCCTGATTGCGTTACAACGCCGGTCCACCAATCCTTTCATCGCCAGCGATAATGAAGACTATAACGGAGAATGGATGAGCCGACTTGTCTGAGTGAGGACCGTCGATATCATTCCTGCGGAGTTCCTGCCATTTCCCGAAAATTGGAACTTCAAACTTAAGTACCATGTCGTACCTTAGTGTCCTTTACTCTTATTTATTTATAAGAGTGTTTCTTTTCATCTTTTTCAGCGGTCCCGTGGATGCCGGAGGAGGTCCCCGATCTTGCGGACTGGACTCGGAGGCTGGCAGCTTCCTCAACATATGACAAACGCAAGTAACGAGACCTGTCGAAGGGCAGATGGGAAGAAAAGCACCACGGCATGAGCCGTGTGATTGCCTTTTGAGTAGCGCTTTCTTTTATGTGTACTAACTCTGCCACCACAGTTGTTGGTGGATTCTCCAAGGTGAGACTGTGTCCCTTCGAGGAGAGGGCAGGCCCGTCGGCTTCGGGACCGAGGGAGGATAATAAGCGAAAAAGATCCTCTACAGATGAGGGTGTTCTCGATGAGGCGGGGCCTTCCCGGAGACATAAAAGAGATGTCGTCGCTAAGGAGGACTTTATATACGTTGGTCATTCTGTGGACATCAACTCCCCTCGGGAGGATGATTCTTTGTCTAAAACTCGAGCTGGGGGTCCTCCCGATGTTGCCGATTTTTCTAGGCCTGAGACCTCTTATTTTGAGGGAGAGGTTCCTCGAGAGAGAAAGAGCAAGAGTCCTCCACCATCGTCCGCTTCCACCCTCAAAGCTTCGAGGGACGTTCGGGGCCGGGGGCTGCTCAAACCAAGTGGGGTCTCGAGTGATCATGCCCCTGCCAGGAATGGTTCAACTGGGCCGATGGGGCCAGGCCAGTAGATGCATGCTTGACTTTTGAGGAGGTTCAGAGGCTCTGTTCCGAGTTGAGTTCTGGTTGTCTTTGTTGGTTTATCAGTTTTGTATTTTCGTTTTTTGAATTGAAGCTTCTTTTTCGTAGGCTTTTGACAAGCTCAAGTCTGAGCTGCTCCGTTGCGAGTCCAAGTTGCGGGAAACCTTGGGCAAGGAGAAATCTCTCAGGCTTCTTTGTAATGAGAAGAAAAAAGAATTAATATGCCTTCGATCGGAGGTGAATAGAAGCCGATATTACAAAGGCAACCTCGAGAAACAAGTAATCCTTATTTTGAGGGAGCATGCGTTTCCTTTCTTGCCTTCGAGAATTAATGTTTTGGTGTTTCAGTTGCAGTGAAAAACAGAAGCGTTGGAGAGCCTTTGGGGTGAATTCGGGAAAGTTAATTTCGAATGCAATGCGTTGAGGGCGCAAATAGGCATTCATGCAGCGGCCCAAAGGAATGCTTTGGCCAAGGCTGCTGCCCTCGAGATACAACTTCGCAATGCCCGAGAAGATAGCTCATTTCAGACGAGCAGTATTTCCAAGCTCGAGACTGATCTTTTAAATATGAAAGACAAGGTCGTGGATGCCCGGGCTGAAGCTGAAGAAGTTCGAGCAAAGACCGATAAGAAGGTGGCCGTGTATTTGAAAGATGTTGCTGATGCTCGGGCTGGGCTGAGGGGAGCTTTTGACAGAGAGAAGAAGGGCAATGAGTATGCCCGATGTAGGTCTCGGAGGGAGACGCTCGAAGAGATTCATGCTAGGGGCTTTGATCTCTCGGAAGAGATAAAGCAGGCCAAGGCGGATGAGATCGACGACAAGTTTTTCCTTTCTTTCGATGTCGATGCTAATATTTGAAGGCTTCCGAGAGAGATGGTCCCTGGGGAAGACTAGGTTGTTCTTTGTAAAGACTCCAGTGGGAGCATTGTAAATGCATATTTTTAATACACATATATATATATATATATATATATATATATATATATATGAAAGATTCTTTGATTTTTCTGATTTGCTTGTCGATAATTAGCCTGATGAATTGGACTTCGAGATGAAACCCTTGGGGTTATAAATTGTCCCTGAGGCTTTTTAGGCTGGCCCGTGGGCTCTTACGCATTGGGTCGTACGCCCTTTAATGTGGCCGGCAACTTAGGCTCTTACGCATTTGGCCCTTAGGCGCTTTAGTTGACTGTTTTAGGCTCAGTCTCCGAGTCGGGTTTTGACTCGAGCTCATCGACCCTCAGATGTTTGAATCGGCCGTGAGGTTTTTAGGCTGGAGACTTGGGATCTTACACATTTGTCCCTTAGGCGCTTTAGTTAACCGTTTTGGGCTCAGTCTCCGAGTCAGGTTTCGACTCGAGCTCATCGACCCTTAAGTTTTTTGAATCGGCCCTGAGGCTTTTTAAGCTGGCGACTTGGGCTCTTACGCATTGAGTCGGTACGAACTTTAATGTGTCTGGAGACTCAGGCTCTTACGCATTAGGACGGTACGACCTTTAATGTGGCCGGCGACTCGGGCTCTTACGTATTGGGTCGGTACGACCTTTAACCGGTTCTTTTCGATGTTTTTTCAAAGTAATTGGAGGCCTGTGATTTTATGGCAACAGTCGAACATCTCCGAGTTGCGCTAGTTTGGTCGGAGCCATATGAAGGTGGTCATTGTATTTGGCCATAGCCTTTTAGTCCCCGAGTGAGATAGTCTCGGCGTGTGTATTGAGGGTATGCCTTTTTAGGGGTCTTCAATTTCGAATATATACCCTTGACTTTGATGTCGGGATTATGCATTTTTAAGGTCTTACAAATTTGTACATTCCTTGCTTGAGGTCTTATAGTTTTGACGTTGCCTCGTGGAGGACTTACATTGGTGCCTTATGGAGGGCTTATGAGCTCGAAGTTGCCAGCCCTGAGGTATTATAGCTTCGAGTTTCTGGTAACTCGATGGGGTGACTATCGAGGACAGTCCCCGAGTCAGGGTTATGCCATTTTTAAGGTCTTACAATTATAATGTTGCCTCATTGAGGATTGTTGGTATTGCCTCATTGAGGGCTTATGCTGTTGATGTTGCCTTTTGGAGGGCTTACGCTGTTGACCTTTCCTCATGGAGGGCTTACGAACTTGAAGTTGCCGGCCCTAAAGGCTTATGGCTTCGAGTTTTTGGTGACTCGATGGGGTGACTGCCGAGGACAGTCCCCGAGCGTTTGGAAAAGTTTTGGCCCTGGGGCCGTTCCTTGTGAAAATAGCAAAATGTTTTGACACGCGAAGTGTTTTGCTGATAAAAGATTCTTCTCCGATTACTTGGTACATGTACACATTTTTCACCATCGGGGGTTCGATTATTCTATGTTTACACGGTTCATTCGACTGTATGGTCTGAACATTGTTCTCCTGTCGAGACCTTTTTTGGCATGTTTCAGTGATCTCCCGAGGGGGTTCCCCTCAGTATTTGAGGTTGATCGAAGAGAAGCCTTGAATACTTGGTGAGTTACCCTTAGGTAGCATATGGGTGTTGCCTCGTTAAAAACCTCGTCGGTAAAACCCATTTGGGATAAAATCTGACATGAGGGGAAAAGAGCACAACGCATGCTTTAAAACCTAAGGCCTTCGAGCTGGAGGGTGCTCCGATTCTTTTCAATCGAACATCTACACATAGGTTAGTGTAAACGTGAAGGAAAGAGGGAAATGATTGTACCTTAACTGTGGTGGCATTCAAGCCTCGATATGCTTCAGTTACTCGTTCCGAGGATGCGGCACGGCCCTTTAATCTTTCATCGAGGATGCAGTTTGTGATTACTACTTGGTTACTTGGTTGTTTTTTGGCTCCTTCGGTGTAGAAGGCGCCAGCGTCGGTGTCACATCGTGTACTGCGAACATTTCTTTTGCTGCGTGTTGTTCCCCGTATACTGTTTCTATTCCATCCTTTGTAGGGAACTTCATCATTTGATGAAAGGTTGACGACACCTCCCTCATACTATGAATCCATGTCCTTCCGAGCAATGCGGTGTATCTCATGTCACCTTTGATGACATGAAACTTGGTGTTTTGAATTGTACCAGCCATGCTGATTGGGAGGATGATTTCCCCTTTCGTTGTTTCGCTTGCCATGTTAAATCCGTTGAGGACATGGGAGGCGGGCATAACTTGGTCGAGCAACCCGAGTTGCTCTACTACCCTTGACCTAACTATATTAGCCGAGCTACCTGGATCCATGAGTACACGTTTAACTTGAAATTTATTCAAAAGAAAATAAATTACGAGTGCGTCATTATGAGGTTGAGACAAGGTCTCGATTTCCTCTTCGCTGAATGAAAGAGCATCTTCAGGTATGTAGCTTCGAGTTCGCTTTTCCCTGGTGATGGATACTTTTGTTAGTTTGAAAATGGGTCCATGGGGGACGTTGACCCCTCTAATAATCATGTGGATGATGTGTTGTGGTTCTTCTATTTCATTTTTCATGTTTGCCTCTCTTTCCTGGAATTGGTTTTTGGCTCGGGCATTGAGTAATTCTCGAAGGTGCCTTTTGCTAATCAGTCGGGCCACCTCTTCTCGGAGCTATCTGCAGTCCTCGGTCCTATGGCCGTGCGTACCGTGAAATTCGCCTAGCAGGTTAGGGTTCCTTTGCGAAGGATCTGATAGTACGGGTCTTGGCCATCTGGTGTCTTTGGTTTTACCTATGACCGAGACTATATCTGAAACATCAGTGTTGAAATTGTACTCGGATAGTCGGGGTGCCTCTATCGGCCCTGTGTGCCTGCCGAACCCTACCTTGTTTATGAGTCCCCGAGGGTTTTTGCCTCGGTCCATCCTTTGATCACTTCGAGGTATGTTACGCCTTGGAATATTTCTCCGATTATCTTTGTATGGTTGATACCTTTCTTTGTTTGGCCTTGGCTCTCTTTCTTGAAGCCTCGATTTCTTTTGCTAAGACTCTACTAGGATACACTAAGTCCGAGGAGGCTTCTAATTGGTCGTCCTTGACCCTGATCTTCGATTGGTACTTGTTGTGTACATCCGCCTAAACTACAGTGGGGTACTCGATTAAGTTTTGCTTCAGTTGTTTTGAAGCTATTGAGATTTTTTCGTTCAAGCACTGAGTGAAGGCTTGCACCGTCCAATCGTCGGAGAGCGGTGGTAATTCCATTCGTTCCAGTTGAAAGCGGGATACGAACTCCCTCAACATCTCGTTCTCTCTTTTTTTGATTTTGAAGACATCAGATTTCCTTGTAGCGACCTTGATGGCACCAGCATGTGCCTTCAAAAAGGAGTCTGCCATCATGGCAAATGAATCTATCGAGTTCGGGGGCAGGTTATGATATCACATCATGGCCCCTTTGGATATTGTTTCTCCAAAGTTTTTCAATAGGACGGATTCAATCGCGTCATCTCTTAGGTCATTCCCTTTCACAGCACAAGTGTAGGCACTAATGTGATCATTGGGGTCCGAGGTCCTGTTGTACTTCGGGAGGTCGGGCATTCTGAATTTCTTCAGGAGGGGCTTCGGGGCCTCACTTGATGGGAATGGCTTTTGCACGAACTTCTTCGAATCTACACCCTTAAGGATCGGTGGTCCGCCCGGGATATGATCGACCCTCGAGTTATAGTCTCCACCTTTTTGTCATTGGCTTCTATTTTCTTTTCACCTGATTCAATCCTCTTTGTGAGGTCCTCGAGCATCTTCATAATAGCAGGGTCGGCTACTGACCCGTTGTTGCTCGACCTCTCCGGTGCCTGTTTACCTCGAGGAGCCGTTTCCGGTGGCGCTGTTCTTGGAGTTTTTTTATGGCTTTGTAGCTGAGAAATAGCCACTTATTGTGCTTGAAACATCTTAAAAATGACGTGAAGGCTAACTTCTCTTTCCCTTTGAGCAGGGGCCCTCTGTGCTTCATGTTGGTCTCCCTCGCGCACATTTTCGTCTGTATGAGAGCTTATGTCGACATGTCGAGCGTTATGTGAGCCTTCATCAATAGGGATTTGTATTGGTGCCCCTTCAGGGTTTTGCGATGGTATGCTGGTGCCTGAAGCAGTTGCACCATTCTCTCCGTGATCCTCAGGACTGTTGTTTTCATGTGCATTTACTAAGTTAAACATTTTTTGACCAGCACTAAAACAATCACTATTATGTTTAGCCCCGCGGTGGGCGCCAAACTGTTTACCTTGAAAATGGTAATTATAATTATTTGAATTTGTTGTTCTAAAAATACGTGATCTATTTTAATACCAGTTGGTTAGGCAATAGATACTAAGTAAGAATTAATAAAACGAGATAAGGATGAAGGAAGATGAGATTGTGCAAACCGAGCAGTTGGGGAATGGGGCCTCGAGCTTGGTTGGAATGGGCCTCGAGGCGAATATGATTCAACAGTACCGAAAGACTCGAAGATGACCTATTTATGATCAATAATGAGTAATAAACTAAGAACAATTAATGAACACAATAAAAGAAAGGCAATAAATCAATGAAACAAATATAGAGAATGTTTGAGTTAGAGGGCAGAGAATGTTCTTGTTCTTGTATATTGAGTATCATGTGTCTTACAAAGTTACAAGGGTCCCCTTTATATATGAGGGGGAATCCCAACATAGTACATGTGTAATTATTACAAACGAGAGATGGTTGGTACCACTATTTAATGCCGCGGTACGGGCATGTACTATTTTGCGTACTTGGTCAGCTTTAACCAGGTGCCTTTTGGGGATTTTCCACCTTTCCATGATGGTCTTTGATCTACATTGCTTCGGGGTCGAGAACCCTCGATTCCCCCCCCCCCCTCGATGCCAAAACTTGAACCTTCGAGCCTTCTAAGTGCTATAATGATCGTAAATTCAGGTTCTCCGATTTTAGTCGTATGCACTTATGTTCGATAGCATGCATCGTGTCGCGATGTTAAATCAGGAACTTCATGGGAGGCAACTCATTGTAATGTTGTATTCGTCATGTCGTGACGTTAACTAAGGTGTTCGTTGGGAGGCAACCCAATTCGTAGTTTATTTTAGCTTAATTAGAATTTTCTCTTTGTTTCTAGGCACTAAATATTTTTAGTTAAGGCTTGTTGTTTGAACAGGTAATGGATCACGTTGGGAGGTCATTGCGCTTTGAGTCGTGCACAAGACGGAATGGAAACCACATGAGTGTGCTCCAGACATCAAGGTCTACCTTGTGCTGCAATGCCTAACGAACAACGGACCTGGTAGCAGACCTAGCAAAGCCAGGTATTCCCTTCGCTACACAAATCGCGCTGCAAGGCATATAGTGTGATGGACCTCGCTACAGATCTGGCTCCACACACTCTATAGCGCGCTTGATCTCACGTTGAAGCTCTCTCCACGTGACTTATATCTCGTTGCAGGCCTCGCGTTACAAGTTCTGTCGCGAGGTCAGCTAAGTTATGAAATTATTTTTTTTTCTTTTCCTTATTTTTTGATTCCCAATATTTTTAAACACAGCACACACACAATACTTAATTAAAACACCCAACTTCCCGCCCTAATCTCCCATCTCTAAATACACCCCATTCCTCAATCTCACAAACCTATCTGCTGCCCGCGCCAATTTGCCTCTCCCCTTCACATGCAAACCCCGTTGAAGACAATTATTCATCCATTCCTTCACTCACTTGCAACATCAATTGAAGAGAAATCCCTCATCCTATGAATCTAATATATGGTTTCTAACTCTTTTCTTTGCCAAATTTTGAATTGTGTAAAGTCGTGAAACCGGATAACTTTTGGGTTTGTTCTTCATAGTAACAATGTGCTTTTTGTTCGAAACCCATAAACCCCATAGGAATGGTATTGTGGTTGTGTGCAAGAGTGGTAGCACGTAATTCCCAAGCCGATTTGGGAGGGTGAGGCAATCCCTCATTCCTATAAGCACTTCCATGGCACTAGTGCATGCTAAGTGTTTGTCAAAATGCCTCAAAGGCATTCTTTGTCCCCTTTGGAGCCCGAGTCTCAGGGATTGTAATAGTAGTTCTATGTCGTTGTGCACCACTTGAAATATTAAGTGTGGGGTGGCTCACTGATAGCTATATGCTTCGCAGTCGTAGTAGACATCATTGTGTCATTGTTTGATTCTCATGCTAAAAGAACAAGGTGAAGTCTGAGTAGCCTCGAAAATTGTTGAACACCATGTGATGAGCTCTTAAGTGTGGGATCACAAGACCATGTTTTGAATTGATTCAATGCGTCCAAGACTGACTAATGTCTACTTGTGTAGGTACAAATATGCCTCCTAAGAAGGACAACGGTAAAGGCAAGGGCAAAGCCCTTTCTCCCACTAAAGCCAAGTCTTCCTCCAAACCTCCACCGAAAAAAAGGAAATGAGGGGAGGCCACTTCAAGCCAGGTTGAGGGATTGCAAGTTGTTTCAGCTATAGCAGCCTCACGCCCACAGTAGGTAGGAAATCGAGAATTTGGACTTAAGGGTATACACATATCATCCAAGGACTGGTACAAGCTTTGCCGGCCGAAACATATACACTATGAGTCAGTTGTTCATGAGCGCGGTATAAAAGCTAAGTATCGCTCGATTTGGAAGGGTATTAATGATCTGGGATTGAGCTACGTGTTTGGAAACACTGGGGATATCAATGTAAACCTTGTCCGTGAGTTTTATGTCGGGTATGATCTGAATGATCCTGAGCAGTTAGTGCTTATTCGGGAGAGGTTGATTGATTTTTCTTCATCGCCTATATGCAATTATTTGGGAGCCTCGTATGTTACCCAGGAGCCCCTAGATAACTTTATTACCCGTCCAACATATATGGTTCTAAGACACACTCTCTGTGGTGTTAATTCTATGGTCATTTGGGTTCGTGACAAGAATACTCAACGTCATAGGAAATTTCCAAAGAAAAAAGATGAAGTCGGAAGCTCAGGTATGGTTAAAATTGATCAACACGCGCTTACTACCATGCAACCATGAGACCCTTATTAGCCGTGAAAGGGTATCCTTGTTGTACTTCATAATGACTGGCCAGAAAGTGAATGTGGGCCACTTGATACGCTACTAGATGGCGCAGGTGCGAACAAGCAAGAGAATTGATAGATTGTCCTTTGGTAACATGCTAACTCGATATTTGAGAAAAGAAGAGGTGGAGGAGGAGCGATCTTTTGATGTAGTCATTCAACCACCCCTCAAACTAACGGTCATCACCAGTATTCGAGCGAGGGAGGAGAGTGGGATGGCCTCACTGACAGGTGCTGAGCGTAATGCTTAAGATGACAGCTTTATGGCCCATTTATATAGGATGATGGACTTCCAGCTTAGGATTGGAGGAAGGCCGGCTACTACGGAGGAGAAAGCCATCTTGGAGGAGCTTTTACTGCTCAATGCTCATTCCCAACAGCTGGTTGGGCTTGGAGATGACCAACGACCCCCAGAGGATGAGGATGTCAACACGCTAGAGCAGTCCGAGACCGAGCCAGAGAAGTCTGAGGAGGAGGAGGAAGATGATGATGCTGAGGAGGGAGAAGAGGATGAAGACTGGACAGCTGCAGATGGGGCCTTCGAAGATGAAGGCGATGACGATGACTGATCAGGGAGTTTTTCCTACCACCCTACTTGTGTTTTTTATGAATTTATATATGCACTGAGGACATTGCATGAATTAAGTGTGGACTGAGAGGTTGTATATTCTCTATAACTTGTAAATATTAGATAAACTAACAACTTCTTGTTTTTTTTAGCTTTGCCTTTTCTATTTTAGTATAGAATATTTAAAAAAAAGAACGAAAAAAATAATTTGTATAATATTCTAGCTTTAGTCTTTAGTTTTTAGGATTGATTTAGTAGTTAATATCTTAAAAAAGATGGAATGATTGGACTTTTCCCGGCGATGGATATCCTAGACAGTTTTTTTGAGGGAGTAAAGTCAAACTAAATTGAAAAATAAAACAAAAAAATCCAAAAATATGTCTTTTGATTATTTTAGTTAGTAATAATCCCTCGTGGTTTTCTTTGTGCTTCGGTTCTTTTCCACGGGATGTAGTTGAACCGGGTAGTAGTTTTATTTTTATTTTTATTTTTAGAGTAGAGTAGGATTTAGGGAATAAAAGGATGGGGAAAATGAGATTTTCTAGGCGCATTTGACTAGTTTGAGAGTATCATATTTAGGATCTAGCATGTGTAGTACCTTTCCTATGATTTGAAAATTCTTATGATACCTTGTTGAGTATATAATATGTTTATTGACACCTAGATCTCGTTTCCTTGGCTTGTGTCACTTTGTGCTTGAAGCCTAATATTTTGTGGCTTTGTGAATACTTGAAATTGTGTCAGGATTGGAATGGAGTCATCCTTAGTGAGTCATGTGCCGTGTGTGGTGAGAAATTGTATAGTCCGTGTCATTGCATTAGAGTCTTGCCCGACATGTGAGTTGAAGTGAAATCCTAGTCGTTGCTTGATTTGAAAAATGAGTTTAGGCATTCTTTGATCTTTTTTAGCTTAATGCTTACCACAAATAATATTTATCCCTAGTCAACCCTTTTGAGCCTAAAAACTCTTATTTGGCAACCACATTACAAGTCGATACCCCTTTGTTCTTAATTATCACTGTTTTGATCCTTTTACCTCTTAAAGAACTTTAATTGTAAAATAAGAGCTAAATGGTGTAAAGAGGGAACTTGGGTAGCTGTTGAGTGGAACCAATGAAAGAAAGAAAGCTTCACTTATATTGTAAAGAATACACCACTAGCGGGAATGGTAGAAAAGAAAAAAAAAGTATTGTTGAAGAAGAAAAACAAATAAGTAGCAAAAGAAAATAAGAATATCTTTTCCTTGCTAGTGGATATGAATTAAAGTAGTTCTTAAAGAAAGAGGAAATGTTTCTAGGGGTGCTATTGTTTGTGAAAGTGAAGTTGTATTGAAGTAAAATGTGCTTGAAGTTAAGTTTGTGATGTGTTAAAGTGCTTAGGAGGGTTAGTCACTATTCCTTCATTTATCCTACCTATCTCTTAGCCCACATTACAACCATAAAAAGTCCTAATTGATTTTAGATCGAGCAAGCCTACATTAGTAGATGTTTTACATAACGGGCAAGCCTACTTTGTGCATGCATGTGACTTCTTTGTGAGAGTGAGGGATTTCTTTGACATATATGAGCCCTTAAAATATATTTGAGCATTTGATTCGAATGTGTGGATTAAACTTACTCTCTTCTTCTTGTTGTGAGGGCACATGATTTCGCAATGGATAGGTGACATTATTAGATTTCTCTATGGTGTTAAGTGTTCAAGTCATGAATGCATTGTGATATTGAGTCATTTTGTGAGGTTAGGGTTGTTATAAAAATGTTGTCTTTTTGTTATAAATTTGTGATATATGGCATAAAGTAAAGGGAAGTTTAAGGCATATGCTAAAGTTTAATTATTTCTATCAACCATAGTCATATGTATGGTGTGCTTCAGATGTGCTAAAAAAAATAAAAGTACTCTAGGATATGGTGGTTGACTCGAGGACGAGCAACATTTAAGTGTAGGGTGGTGATGATAGGCCAAAGTGCTATACTTTTAATACATTACTCGCCCTATAGTTTGTTGGTTTAGTGATTAATTGTGCAACATTTGAGCTAAATTGTGTTGTTTTATGTGTAGGAACATCAAAAGAAATTGTCGAATGAGAGTTGCACAAAAAGAGGACAAAAATGCAAGAAAAGAACACAAAAACATCAAGTACCAAAAGCATGCTACAGACCAGGCTTCGCAAGGTCTATAGCTAGGTTGACTGCGCTATAGACCAGGCTTCGCGATGTCTATAGCTAGGTTGACCTCGCTATTAACCAGGCTCCGCAAGGTCTATAGCCAGCTTAACCGCGCTACAAACCAGGCTTCGCGAGGTCTATAGCACGGTAATTGAAATGTGCACGTTAAAAGAATCCAACCCGAATTTGGACTGGGGAATTTTGACCCTAACATATAAATACTTCCCAAATGAGTTGTGTAACAACCCCGCCAGTCGTTTCGAGAGTTATAGCCATGTTTCCCCCATTTTTATTTCTTTACGTGTTATTCAGCTGTAGTATGTTGTATCGGTTGGTTGGTTCGGTTAGCTCTGTTAGGTGATTTTGGACTTAGGAGCGTGTTCGAAATGTAATTTGGAGGTCCGTGGTAGAATTAGGCTTGAATTGGTGAAATTGGAAATTTGGTGATTCCCGATCGGCAGTCGAAAATTTGATATCAGAGTCGGAATGGAATTCCGGGAGTTGGAGTAGGTTCGTAGTGTCATTTCTGACGTGTGTGAAAAAATTAAGGTTATTCGGACGAGGTTTGGTAGGTTTCGGCATCGTTTACAGAAATTGGAAGTTTAGAAGTTTTTAGGCTTGAATCCGAGGTTGATTTGGTGTTTTCGGCATTGTTGGTATGTTTGGTTGAGTTCTCGAGGGCCTCGGGGTGATTTCGAGTAGTAATCGGACACTTTGAAGTTGCAAAAATGCAGTTAAAATTGTTGTTGATGGTGTGTCCGCACCTGCGGAATGGGAACTGCAGGTGCGAGGTGCGCAAAAACATATCTGAGGCGTAGGTGCGACTTGGTCGCCGCATCTGCGATGACCGCAGGTGTGGTTAGTTGATCGCAGGAGCGGAGTCAGTTTGGTTAATGAAATTCCACATAAGCGGAGCCTTATTCGCAGATGCGGTTTTGCTGCGCAGAAAACCCCACTGAGGTTTTGTTCTCTATTTTTCAATTTTTGGATCGAGGAACTCGGGAGAGAGGAAATTTTTCGAAGGATTTCAAGGAGCAACTTTGGGGTAAGTGATTCTAACCTATATGGATATACATTTCATGAATCTATGGCCTTATTCATCATCTAATTGGGAATTTAAGCTAGAAATTTGAGAATTTAGGGCTTGAAAAATAGAGAGTTAATTTTGGGGATTTGAGGGGTCAAATAAGGTCGGATTATGATAGATTCTATATGGTTGGACTCGTGAGTGAATGTGCTTTCTAGTTTTTTAACTTTTGTCGGATTTCGAAACGTGGGCCCGAGAGCCGGGTTTGAACCGATTTTGGGATTTTGGTCTAATTGATAGTTTTTCATGTGGAATTTATTCAGTTAGTGTATATTGATGATAATATACTAATTTTGAATAGATTCGGAGCATTTGAAGCCCGAGTCGAGAAGCAAGAGCATTGCGGGTTAGAGTTTTGACCGGCTCGAGGTAAGTAATGATTGTAAATCTAGTCCTGAGGGTATGAAACCCCAGATTTCGTATCATTTTACTATTTTGGGATGACGCACATGCTAGGTGACAGGCGTGTGGGCATGAACCGTTGGGATTGTGACTTGGTCCGTCCCGTAGAAACTGTAGAGCTGTGTATTTTTTTGAAACTGTGTAATATCTTTGTGTTTTAGAAAGTGTTTCTGTAAATTGGGTTGAATGCCATGTTTGGGCCTTGTGCCAGTATTGTTTGGACCCTCAGGGGCCTTTTTCTTACTATCCTCTCACTGTTTTTGATTGAAAATCTTTACTTAGTCATGGTTATACTGGTTCACTACATAACTCAGTTATTTACTCTATCTTGATGCATATAAATGATGTTTTAGGTCGAGTCCCCTGTTTTACTGAAAGCCCGAGTGGCTTGTGAGGTTTATGATTGAGTGAGGCCGAGGGCCTGATTTTGTGAGGATATTTATAGGATCAGGTTGCACACCGCAGCATATTTGATATAGGCCGAGGTCCTGAGTGATTTATGCCATGATTTGCTTGATACAGCGCTTGGGCTAAAGGAGCCCCTCCGGAGTTTGTACACACCCCCAGTGAGCGCAGGTACCTACTAAGTGCGAGTTCCGAGTGTCGAGTGTTGAGTGGCTGGGAGGCATAAGTAATGGTGAGGTATGCTTGAGGGGCTGTTACGAGTGATTATAAGGTATGCCCGAGGGGCTGTTTACAAGCGATTGTGAGGGTTGCCCGAGGGACTGTATATGAGTGATGTTTTGCCCGAGGGGCTGTTTATGATTTCATCATTTTTCACTCGACTTTTGCATTGAGCCTCTGTTGAAACTATTGAAAATATCTTTAAATGATTTTCACCGGAACTGGTTTTCTAAACGAGATGATTTGACTCAAATACTGATTGGAAAGCATGTTGTGCTTTACTGAGATTTCATGCTGTGGACTTTATATGTTTTACTGCTCGTCACCGATGCTCGTTCTTTATTTATGGTTGTTACTTACTGAGTTGTCGTACTCACGTTACTCTCTGCACCTTGTGTGCAAATTCAGGTGTTCTCTATACACGGTTGAGGCTGTTGGTTATTTCTGATGCAGATTCTCGAAGTTAGCAAGGTAGCTGCATGGCGAACATAGCCCTGCTTTCCTCCTCCTTTATCTTTCTTTAGTTGTACTTGATTAATTCCAGACTATGTTGTGAACAACTATTTTTTGACCACACCCAAATTCTATACTATTTTTTGCTATAAATATT
>ML345624.1:1589-12644 GCA_005239505.1 Nicotiana paniculata | reverse complement strand
CAGGTACTACTGGCGGAATTCCAATTTAATTGCCATAAAATGCCAAAAATGTAACTTGATCATTTTGAAGTGTTGGTTATGGTTACTTGGGTCATATTTGATGTCCCTGAGAAATATCATGTGATCCGGTACCAGCTCCGTAGCAAGGCGTCCGGCCTGGACCATGGCAGGTGATAATATAGGCACGATTGGATGAATTCAAGTTTAATTGTTATATAATGCCAAAAAATGTAACTTGATCATTTAGAAACGTTGGTTATGGTTCCTTGGGTCGTATTTGATGTCCTGGACAACTATCATGCGATCTAGTACCGGCTCCGTACCAAGGCGTCCGGACTGGACCATGGCAGGCGATAATACATGCACGATTGGCAGAATTCCAATTTCATTGCCATAAAATGCCAAAAATGTAAACTAATCATTTCAAAGCATTGGTTATGGTTCCTTGTGTCATATTTGATGTCTCGGACAAATATAATGGGATTTGGTACCGGCTTCGTACCAAGGATCTGACCTGGACCATGGAATGCGATAATACAGGCATGACTAGCGGATTTCAAGTTTAATTGCCAAAAAATGCCAGAAAATGTGACTTGATCATTTTGAAGCGTTGGATATTGTTCCTTGGGTCATATTTCATTTCACGGATAATTTCATGCGACCCGGTACTAGCTCCGTACCAAGGCGTCCGGCCTGGACCATGGCAGGCGATAATACAGGCACGACTGTCGGAATTCCAGTTTAATTGCCATAAAATCCCAAAAAATGTAACTTGATCATTTCGAAGCGTTGGTTATGGTTCCTTAGATCGTATTTTATTTCCACGACAAATATCATGCGATCCGGTACCGTCTCCGTACCAAGGCGTCCGGCCTGGACCATGGCAGGCGATAATACAGGCACGACTGTCGGAATTCCAGTTTAATTGCCATAAAATCCCAAAAAATGTAACTTGATCATTTCGAAGCGTTGGTTATGGTTCCTTGGGTCATATTTCATATCCCAGAAAATATCATGTGACCCTGTACCGGCTCCGTACCAAGGCGTCCGGCATGTACCATGGCAGGCGATAATACAGTAATGAGTGGCAGAATTCTCGTTTAATTGCCATAAAATGAAAAATAATGTAACTTGATCATTTAGAAGCATTGGTTATGGTTCCTTGTGTCGTATTTGATGTCGCGGAGAAATATCATTGCACAATCCTTGCTGGTCCATGCCCTGAGTCGATCGACGGACTGGCTCAACACCATTCCATGTCATACCGGGGCGCATCGCCGGCCCCTATCCACTTCCCTCCCGAAGTTTTCAAGCAATCTTTTACTCTCTTTTCAAAGTTCTTTTCATCTTTCCCTCGCGGTACTTGTTCGCTATCGGTCTCTCGCCCGTATTTAGCCTTGGACGAAATTTCCAATTTAATTATCGTAAAATGCCAAAAAATATAAGTTGATCATTTCGAGGCGTTGGTTATGGTTCCTTGTGTCGTATTTGATGTCTCGTACAAATATCATGGGATTTTATACTGGCTCCGTACCATGGAGTCCGACCTGGACCATGGCAGGCGATAATACAGGCATGACTGGCGGAATTCAAGTTTAATTGCCAAAAAATGCCAAAATATGTAACTTGATCATTTCGAAGTGTTTGTTATGCTTCCTTGGGTCATATTTGATGTCCCGGACAAATATCATGCAATTCGGTACTGACTACGTACCATGGCGTCCGGCCTGGACCATGGCAGGCGATAATACAGGCACGACTAGCGGAATTCTAGTTTAATAGCCATAAAATGCCAAAAGATGTAACTTGATCATTTTGAAGCATTGGTTATGGTTACTTGGGTAGTATTTAATGTCCCGGACAAATATCATGCTATCCGGTACCGACTCTGTACCAAGGCGTCCAGTCTGGACTATGGCACGCGATAATACAGGCATGAGTGGCGGAATTCAAGTTTAATTACAATAAAATGCAAAAAAATGTAACTTGATCATTTCGAAGCGTTGGTTATGGTTCCTTGTGTCGTATTTTATGTCTCGGAGAAATATCATGCTATCCAGTACCAGCTCCGTACCAAGGCGTCCGACATGAACTATGGCAGGTGATAATACAAGCACGGCTGGCGAAATTCCAGTTTAATTGCCATAAAATTCCAAAATAATGTAACTTGATCATTTTGAAGCATTGTTTATGGTTCCTCGGGTCGTATTTTATGTCCCGGACAAATATCATGTGATTCAGTAGCGGCTACGTACCAAGGCGTCCGGCCTGGACCATGGCAGGCGACAATACAGGCACGACTTGGCGGAATTCCAGTTTAATTGCCATAAAATTCCAACAAATGTAACTTGATCGTTTCTAAGAGTTGGTTATGGTTTCTTGGGTTGTATTTTATGTCCCGGACAAATATCATGCGGTTCGGAACCGGCTCCGTACAAAGGTGTCCGGCCTGGACCATGGCAGGCGATAATATAGGCACGACCGGCGGAATTCCAGTTTAATTGCCATAAAATGCAAAAAAATGTAACTTGATCATTTTGAAGCGTTGGTTATGGTTAATTGTGTTGTATTTGATGTCTCAGACAAATATCATGCGATTCGGTATCGGCTCTATACCAAGGCATCCGGCCTGGACCATCGTAGGCGATAATAGAGGCACGATTGGTAAAATTCCAATTTAATTGCCATAAAATGCCAAAAAATGTAAATTGGTCATTTCCAAGCATTAGTTATGGCTCCTTGGTTCATATTTGATATCCCGGAGAAATATCATGCAATCCGGTACCGGCTCCGTACCAAGGCGTCTGGACTGGACCATGGCAGGCGATAATAGAGGCACGACTGGCGGAATTGTAGTTTAATTTCCATAAAATGCCAAAAAAATATAATTTGATCATTTCGAAGCGTTGGTTATGGTTCCTTGGGTAGTATTTGATGACCTGGATAAATATCATGTTATCCAGTACCGGCTCCGTATTAAGGCGTCCGGTCTGGACCATGGCAGACGATAATACAGGCACGACTTGCGGAATTCCAATTTAATTGCCATAACATGCCAAAAAAATGTAAATTGATCATTTCCAAGTGTTGGTTATGGTTCCTTGGGTCGCATTTCATGTCCCGAGGAAATATCATGCTATCCGGTACCGGCTCCGTACCAAGGTGTCCGGCCTGGACCATGGCAGGCGGTAATACATGCACGATTGGCGGAATTCCAGTTTAATTGCCATAAAATGCCAAAAAATGTAACTTGATCATTTCAAAGCGTTAGTTATGGTTACTTGGGTCGTATTTGATGTCCCGGGCATGTTATCCGGTACCGGCTCCGTACCAAGGCGTCCGGCCTAGACCATGGCAGGCTATAATACAGGCACGACTGGCGGAATTCCAGTTTAATTGCCATAAAATGCCATAAAATGTAACTTGATCATTTCCAAGTGTTGGTTATGGTTCCTTGATTCGTATTTGATGTCTCGAAGAAATATCATGCAATCCGGTACCGGCTCAATACCAAGGAATTCGGCCTGGACCATTGTAGGCGATAATATAGGCACGACTAGCGGAAGTCCAGTTTAATTGCCATAAAATGCCAAAAAATGTAACTTGATCCTTTCGAAGAGTTGGTTATGGTTCCTTGGTTTGTATTTGATGTCCCGAAATAATATCATGCGATCCGGTACCTGATCCTTACCAAGGCATCCGGCCTGGACCACGGATGGCGATAATACATGCACGATTGGCGGAATTCCACTTTAATTGCCATAAAATGCCAAAAATTGTAACTTGATCATTTCGTAGCATTGGTTATGGTTCCTTGGGTCATATTTGATGTCCTGGACAAATATCATGCGATCCGGTACCAGCTCCGTACCAAGGCGTCCGGCCTGGACCATGGCAGGCGAAAATACAGACACGACTTGCGGAATTCCAATTTAATTGCAACAAAATGCCAAAAAATGTAACTTGATCATTTCGAAGCATTGGTTATGGTTATTTGGGTCGTATTTGATGTCCCCGACAAATATAATGCGATCCGGTACCAGCTCCGTACCAAGGCGTCCGGCCTGGACCATGGCAGGCGATAATACATGCACGACTGGCAGAATTCCAGTTTAATTGCCATAAAATTCCAAAAAATGTAACTTGATCATTTCGAAGCATTGGTTAAGAATCCTTGGGTTGTATTTGCTGTCCCGGACAAATATCATGCGATTCGGTACCGTCTAGGTACCAAGGCGTCCGGCCTGGACCATGGAAGGCGATAATCCAGGCACGACTTGGCGGAATTCTAGTGTAATTGCCATAAAATGCAAAAAAATGTAACTTGATCCTTTTGAAGAGTTGGTTATGGTTTCTTGGATTGTATTTGATGTCCCGGATAAATATCATGCGATCCGGTACCGGATCCTTACCAAGGCGTCTGGCCTGGACCATGGATGACGATAATACAGGCACGACTAGCTGAATTCCAGTTTAATTGACATAAAATGCCAAAAAATGTAACTTGGTCATTTTGTAGCGTTGGTTATGGTTCATTGGGTTATATTTCATGTCCCAGAAAAACATCATGCGATCCGGTACCGGCTCCGTACCAAGGCGTCCGGCCTGGACCATGGCAGGCGATAATAGAGGCACGACTTGCAGAATTCCATATTAATTGCCATAAAATGTCAAAAAATATAACTTGACCATTTTGAATAGTTGGTTATGGTTCCTTGGGTTGTATTTGATCTCCCGAAAAAATATCTTGCGATCTGGTAACGGCTGCGTACCAAGGCATCCGGCCTGGACCATGGCAGGCGATAATACAGGCAAGACTGGCGGAATTCCAGTTTAATTGGAATAAAATGACAAAAAATGTAAATTGATCATTTTGAAGCATTGGTGATGGTTCCTTGTGTTGCATTTGATGTCTAGGACAAATACAATGAGATTTGGTACCGACTCCGTACTGAGGAGTCCGACCTGGACCATGGCAGGCGATAATACATGCATGACTGGCGGAATTCAAGTTTAATTTCCATAAAATGCCAAGAAAGTTACTTGATCATTTCGATGCATTGGTTATGGTTCCTTAGGTCATATATGATGTTCCGGACAAATATCATGCGATTCGATACCGGTTACGTACCACGGCGTCCGGCCTGGACCATGGCAGGCGATAATACAGGCACGACTGACGGAATTCCATATTAATTGCCATAAAATGTCAAAAAATATAACTTGACCATTTTCAAGAGTTGGTTATGGTTCCTTGGGTTGTATTTGATCTCCCGGAAAAATATCATGCGATCCGGTAACGGCTACGTACGAAGGCGTCCGGCCTGGACCATGGCAGGCGATAATACATGCATGACTGGCGGAATTCAAGTTTAATTTCCATAAAATGCCAAAAAAGTAACTTGATCATTTCGAAGCGTTGGTTATGGTTCCTTAGGTCATATTTGATGTTCCGGACAAATATCATGAAATTCGGTACCGGCTACGTACCACGGCGTCCGGCCTGGACCATGGCAGGCGATAATACAGGCACGACTGACGGAATTCCATATTAATTGCCATAAAATGTAAAAAAATATAACTTGACCATTTTGAAGAGTTGGTTATGGTTCCTTGGTTGTATTTGATCTCCCGGAAAAATATCATGCGATCCGGTATCGGCTCCATACCAAGGTGTCCGGCCTGGACCATGGATGGCGATAATACAGGCACGACTGGTGGGATTCCAGTTTAATAGCCATAAAATGCCAAAAAATATAACTTGATCGCTTGGAAGCGTTAGTTATGGCTCCTTGGGTGATATATAATGTCCCGGAAAACTATCATGCGACCCTGTATCGGCTCCGTACCAAGGCGTCCGGCCTGGACCATTGTAGGTGATAACAGAGGCACGACTGGCAGAATTCCAGTTTAATTACCATAAAATGCCAAAAAATGTAACTTGATCATTTCTAAGTGTTGGTTATGGTTCCTTGGGTCATATTTGATATCCCGGACAAATATCATGCGATCTGGTACCAGCACCGTACCAAGGCATCCGGCCTAGACCATGGCAGGCGATAATATATGCACGAGTGAAGGCTCCTTGGGTCGTATTTGATGTCCCGAGAAAATATCATGAGATCCGGTACTGGCTTCGTACCAAGGCGTCCGGCTTGGACCATGGCAGGTGATAATACAGGCACGACTAGCGGAAGTCCAGTTTAATTGCCATAAAATGCAAAAAAATGTAATTTGATCGTTTCGAAGCGTTGGTTATGGTTCCTTGGGTCGTATTTGATGTCCCGGAAAAATATCATGTGATCCCGTATCGGCTCCTTACAAAGGCGTACGGTCTGGACCATGGCAGGCGATAATACAGGCACGACTTGCAGAATTCCAGTTTAATTGCCATAAAATGCCAAAAAATGTAACTTGATCATTTCAAAGTGTTGGTTATGGTTCCTTGGGTCGTATTTGATGTCCCTGAAAAATACATGCTATCTGGTACCGGCTCCGTACCAAGGTGTCCAGTCTGGACCATGGTAGGCGCTAATACATGCACGACTGGCGGAATTGCAGTTTAATTGCCATAAAATGCCAAAAAATGTAACTTGATCATTTCTAAGTGTTTCTTATGTTTCCTTGGGTCGTAGTTGATGACCTGGAGAAATATCATGCGATCGGTACCGACTGCGTACCAAGGCATCTGGCATGGACTATGGCAGGCGATAATACAGGCACGGCTAGCGGAATTCCAGTTTAATTGCCATAAATTTCCAAAAAATGTAACTTGATAATTTCGAAGCAATGGTTATGGTTCCTTGGATTGTATTTGATGTCCCGAAAAAATATCATGTAATTCGGTACCGGCTACGTACCAAGGCGTCCGTCCTGGAACATGGCAGGTGATAATACAGGCACGACTTGGCGGAATTCCAGTGTAATATCCATAATATTCCAAAAAATGTAACTTGATCCTTTCGAAGAGTTGGTTATGGTTTCTTGGGTTGTATTTGATGTCTCAGATAAATATCATGTGGTCTGGTACCGGCTCCGTACAAAGGCATCTATCCTGGACCCTGGCAGGCGATAATACAAGCACGACTGGCAGAATTCAAATTTAATAGCCATAAAATGCCAAAAAATGGAACTTGATCATTTCCAAGCATTGTGGTTCCTTGGGTCGTATTTGACTCCGTACCAAGGCGTCCGGCCTGGATCATGGCATGCGATAATATAGGCACGATTGGCGGAATTCAAGTTTAATTGCCATAAATTGCAAAAAAAATGTAACTTGATCATTTAGAAGCGTTAGTTATGGTTATTTGGGTCGTATTTGATGTCCTGGACAAATATCATGCGATCCGGCATCGGCTCCGTACGAAGGCGTCCGGACTAGACCATGGAGGGGAGATAATACATGCACGACTGGCAGAATTCCAGTTTAATTGCCATAAAATGCTAAACAATGTAACTTGATCATTTCGAAGCATTGGTTATGGTTCCTTGGGTCGTATTTGATGTCCCAGAGAAAGATCATGCGATCGGGTAATGGCTCCGTACCAAGGCGTCCGGCCTGGACCATGGCAGGCGATAATACAGGCACGACTGGCGGAATTCCAGTTCAATTGCCATAAAATGACAAAATATTGTAAATTGATCATTTTGAAGCATTGGTTATGGTTTGTTGTGTCATAACCAATGCTTGCAAATGATAAAGTTACATTTTTTGGCATTTTATTGCAATTAAATTGGAATTCCGCCAGTCGTGCCTGTATTATCGCTTGCAATGGTCCAGGCAGAACGCCTTGGTACGGAGCGGATACCGGATCGTATGATATTTGTCCGGGACATCAAATATCACCCAAGGAACCATAACCAACGCTTCGAAATGATCAAATTACATTTTTTGGCATTTTATGGAAATTCAATTGGAATTCCGCCAGTTGTACCTATATTATCGCCTGCCATGGTCCAGGCCGGACGCCTTGGTACAGAGCCAGTACTGGATCTCATGATATTTGTCCGGGACATCAAATACGACCCAAGGAACCATAACCAACGCTTCGAAATGATCAAATTACATTTTTTGGCATTTTATGGCAATTAAACTGGAATTCCGCCAGTCGTGCATGTATTATCTCCTGCCATGGACCAGGCCGGACGCCTTGGTACAGAGCTGGTACCGGATCACATGATATTTGTCCGGGAAATCAATTACAACCTAAGAAACCATAACTAACTCTTCGGAAGGATTAAGTGACATTATTTGGAATTTTTTGGCAATTAAACTGGAGTTCCACCAAGTCGTGCCTGTATTATCGCTTGCCATGTCCAGGCCGGACGCCTTGGTACGTAGCCGGTAATGGATCGCATGATATTTGTCCGGGATATCAAATTTAACCGAAGGAACCATAACCAACGCTTCGAAATGTTCAAGTTACATTTTTTGGCATTTTATGGCAATTAAAATGGAATTCCGCCAGTCGTGCCTGTATTATCGCCTGCCATGGTCCAGGCCGGACGCCTTGGTACGTAGCCGGTAATGGATCGCATGATATTTGTCCGGGATATCAAATTTAACCGAAGGAACCATAACCAACGCTTCGAAATGTTCAAGTTACATTTTTTGGCATTTTATGGCAATTAAAATGGAATTCCGCCAGTCGTGCCTGTATTATCGCCTGCCATGGTCCAGGCCGGACGCCTTGGTACGGAGCCTGTACCGGATCGCATGATATTTGTCCGGGATATCAAATATGACCGAAGGAACCATAACCAACGTTTCAAAATGATCAAGTTACATTTTTTTGAATTTTATGGCAATTAAACTGGAATTCCGCCAGTCGTGCCTGTAATATCGCCTGCCATAGTCCAGGCCGGACGCCTTGGTACGGAGCCGGTACTGGATCACATGATATTTCTCCGGGACATCAAATACGACCTAAGGAACCATAACGAACGCTTCGAAATGATCAAGTTACATTTTTTGGCATTTTATGGCAATTAAACTTGAATTCCGCGAGTCATGCCTGTATTATCGTCTGCCATGGTCCAGGCCAGACGCGTTGGTACGTAGCCGGTACCGGGTTGCATGATATTTGCGCGGGACGTCAAATACAACCCAAGGAACCATAACTAATGCTTCGAAATGATCAAGTTACATTTTTTGACATTTTATGGATATTAAACTGGAATTCCGCCAGTCGTGCATGTATTATCGCCTGCCATGGTCCAGATCGGACGCCTTGGTACGGAGTCGGTATCGGATAGCATGAAATTTCTCCAGGACATCAAATACGACCCAAGGAACCATAACTAACGCTTCGAAATGATCAAATTACATGTTTTGGCTTTTTATGGCAATTAAACTGGGATTCCGCCAGTCGTGCATGTATTATCGCCTGCCATGATCCAGGCCGGATGCCTTGGTATGGAGCCGGTACCGGATCGCATGATATTTCTCCGGGATATCAAATACGAACCAAGGAACCACAACGCTTCGAAATGATCAAGTTACATTTTTTGGCATTTTATGGCTATTAAATTGGAATTATGTGAGTCGTGCATGTACGCCTGCCATGGTCCAGGCCAGATGCCTTGGTACGGAGCTGGTACCGGACTGCATGATATTCTTCGGGGACATCAAATACAACCCAAGAAACCATAACCAACCCTTCGAAAGGATCAAGTTACATTTTTTGGAATTTTATGTCAATTATACTGGAATTCCGCCAAGTCGTGCATGTATTATCGCCTGCCATGTTCCAGGCCGGATGCCTTGGTACGTCGCCGGTACCGAATAACATGATATTGGTTCGGGACATCAAATACGACCCAAGGAACCATAACCATTGCTTCAAAATGATCAAGTTACATTTTTTGGAATTTTATGGCAATTAAACTGGAATTCCGCCAGCCGTGCCTGTATTATCGCCTGCCATAGTCCATGCCAGACACCTTGGTACGGAGCTGGTACCGAATCACATGATATTTCTCCGGGACATCAAATACGACCCAAGGAACCATAACCAACGCTTCAAAATGATCAAATTAATTGTTTTGGCTTTTTATGGCAATTAAACTGGAATTCCGCCAGTCGTGCATGTATTATCGCCTGCCATGGTCCAGGCCGGACGCCTTGGTACGGTGCCGGTACCGGACCGCATGATATTTGTCCAGGATATCAAATATGACCCAAGGAACCATAACCAACACTTTGAAATGATCATGTTACAGTTGTTGGCATTTTATAGCAATTACACTGGAATTCCACCAGTCGTGCCTGTGTTATCACCTGCCATGGTCCAGGCCGGACGCCTTGGTACGGAGCCGGTACCGAGTTGCATGATATTATTTCGAGACATTAAATATGACGCAAGGAACCATAACCAACACTTCTAAACGATCAAGTTACATTTTTTGGCCTTTTATGGCTATTAAACTGGAATTCTGTCAGTCGTGCATGTATTATCGCCTGTCATGGTCCAGGTCGGACGCCGTGGTACATAGCAGGTACCGAATCACATGATATTTGTCCGGGACATCAAATATGACCCAAGGAACCATAACCAACGCTTCGAAATGATCAAGTTACTTTTTTGGCCTTTTATTGAAATTAAACTTGAATTCCGCCATTCATGCATGTATTATCGCCTGCCATGGTCCAGGTCGGACTCCTCGGTATGGAGCCGGTACCAAATCTCCTGATATTTGTCTGAGACATAAAATACGACACAAGGAACCATAACCAATGCTTCGAAATGATCAATTTACATTTTTGTCATTTTATGGCAATTAAAGTGAAATTCCGCCATTCATGCATGTATTATCGCCTGCCATGGTCCAGGTCGGACTCCTCGGTATGGAGCCGGTACCAAATCTCCTGATATTTGTCTGAGACATAAAATACGACACAAGGAACCATAACCAACTCTTCGAAATGGTCAAGTTACATTTTTGACATTTTATGGCAATTAAACTGGATTTCCGTGAATTATGCCTGTATTATCACCTGCCATGGTACAGGCCGGACGCCGTGGTACATAGCCGGTACCGAATCGCATGATATTT
>ML345623.1:0-33737 GCA_005239505.1 Nicotiana paniculata | reverse complement strand
GTAATATGATGAAAGCTCCGAGTTGCCAAGTGTTGACTAGAGAGCTAAAACTATGTTGAGTCAAACAATTTATGTGCCATGTGTGTTAGTCTTTGTGCAAATAATTCTTGTGTTTACTTCTGTCATCTAGAACTTTCCCGGTTGCTCTTTCGATGCTAATGATAATTACATTTGGTTAGAGAAATGACCTTAGGTAGTCTTTATATTATTTGAAAACCCAGTTAGCCTTTCAAGATACCCATTGTAGAAATATTATCACTAGTCACCCCATTTGAGCCTTTAACCTTTTCTTGGCCACCTCATTACAAACCTTACCCTTTTGTAAAATAATTCCTTCTTTCAACCCGTCCTTCCTTGAACAAGTGAGAATGAGGCTAAAAGCCTAAGTTGGGGGTGTGGTGTAAAGTGGAAATTGATAAGGTTGTACATTGAGTGTAGAAACGTATACCTCAAAATATTCTCACGAAATTATTCAAGCTGCAAAAAAAAGAAGAGATATATGTGTATATATACATATGGAGCCTTGAAGAAAATTAGAAAAGTATTTAAGGTGGTTCTATGTTGGTAACTAGGAGCCAATGAGGGCTATGTGGTTTGAAAAAGAAACAAAGTGCAAAAAGAAAGAAAAATGTGAGTAGTGTTCAAGGAGGGTGTAGTCACTTGTATCTCAAATGTTTATCCGACCCTTTCCTAAACCAACATTACAAGCTTAAAAAGTCCTTATAAGATCTCCAACCGAATGTTCTTGAATAGGCGATGAATTAAAATAAGGGCAAGCCTATGGCATGGCATGTAGTAACACTTGAAATTCGTTGTGAGAGTGAGTGTTCTTGTGAATTTGTCCCGTGTGTTGTCTTTGTAAATATTGTGATTTTGGGGCCTTCTTTCTAGTGAGGGAACATGAACTATGAGGTTTAACAGAAGTTGAGTTCTTGAAGTCGAATGCAAGTGCACTCAGCTGAGAGTAACGTTTTGTCAAATTGGTCGAGGCTCAAAGTTCACAAGTCGATTAACTTCTTTGTAAATAACCATGGTTGTTCAGAAAGGGTAAATAAATGAAAGTGCATGCTTGTAAAACTGAAAATTAAAACCGTCCACTATCACTATTGTTCCTGATCGTTTAGTTAGAGTCTAGAATAGGATAATGTTATTTTAGTTGCTTGAGGACAAGCAAAAGTTTAAGTTGGGGGTGTTGATGTGCCGGAGAATTTCAGCACATTTAATACCACTTGCTTAGATTGTAGCTCGTTTTGAATGCAATTGTCTGTTATACTTATGTAATTTTGATATTTTGCAGTGCATGAGGCTTGAGGACCCAAAAACATGGAAATGAAATCAAAAGGCCGAAAAAGGGCAAGAAGAAGACAAAAAGTGGACCGCAAACTGAACATGTGGATCGCAAACTTAACATGCGAACCGCATAATGCTCCAGGAAACCGAAAATCACCACAGATTGTTTGGCCAATTCAAGAGAAGGAAATGCGGTCCATTAGCCGACCGCATAACAAGTTTGCGGGCTGCATAATGGATCGCAAACCTCCAAAGGACGTTGCTGGGATCAGGAATGCGATGTAAATATGCGGTCGCATATCAACAATGTGGACCGCATAACCAAAATGCGACGACTACCTGGAACCTAGGGCTGCGAAGATGCGATGGAACTGAAGAGAATACGAATCGCATGTCTGTTATGCGACAGATATGCGGTCGCATAATTGACCTGAAAGGGTATCCGAAATTGGCCCTGATTTTTGGCCCACTATAAATAGATTTATTAGGGTATTGTGGGGGCATCTTGTCTGAAAAGGAGCTACATTCCAAGCTTTGAATATTTCCATCTTTTGGAAGCTTTGAAAGTGAAGAATCTTGCACTTTTGTAAGCACTATGACATTTAATATAATCTTCTTTTTGTATTTTAGCGTGTGTGGCTAGTTTTAAAAATAAGGTTGTGGACTCTAAATTGGTGTAATGTTAATGGGTGTTTAACATTGAATATATATATATAATGGTTGGTTGATATATATTTATTTTTCATTCTTCATTTATTATTGGTGATTGCAAACATTAACAAGTGCCATTATATTCTTTGTTTACTTGAAAAAGTGAGTTATTGTTTGGTAGAAGTAAATATCAAAGACTCAAGGTTTTAAACCTTGTTTAATAGAATCGCTTAGTAATAAGTGGGTTTTATTTGGCATAAATTGATTACTCTTAAATGCAACTCTTTAATATTTGGAAAAATCATGAGGAAATACTACCCAACTATTGGAAAATATTGGGTAGTTATTTAGAAATCATTTGCATATCAAAAGGACCTTCCATTAGAAATATGTCATATTAACACTGATAGCATCACATTTCATTGAAAGGGACACAACCCTGGTTTAGTTTACCAATTAATTACAATCTAATACAACCATATTTGTTACTAGTTCACCCAATTATCATACAATCAACTACAATACTCTTGTAACTCTAATAGAAATGAAATATGATTTAAGTTAAGCTTCACACTATTCAAGTAAGCTTTTCACGCCTATTCCCTGTGGGATTCGACCCCAACCTAGTTGGGTTACTATATTAGACATCGATCGCTTTACACTATTTTAAGGTGTAATTTGAGCGTATCACCGTCCTCCAAGCCCTTCCGACGACTCAAATTGATGCAAACCGCCCCAAAACTATCCAAATAACGGCTAAACTAATGAAAATACACTCTAATACTTATAACAATTCAATTTATATAAATTCTCAACTCCACTCGGAAAGTCGATAAAATCACCTTCAGGCCCACGTGCCCAGATTCCGAAATTTTTCAAAGATAAAGATTACCCATAACTTTACTAACTCCAATTTATAATTTACTCTTAATTTCATGCTCAAATTCGTGGTCAAAATCCAAGAATGCAAATTCTAGGTTTTTCTTCAAAATTCCCATCTTTTCCACAAATTTTCATGTTCAAATCCATGTATAAACCTTGTATTTAACTTGGAATGAGTAGAAACAAGTTACCTTGACATAGATGACTAAATTCCCCACTTGAAGCTCTCCAAAAATCGCCCAAACAAGAGAAAAATGAGAAGAAATTGCCAAAACCCGTTTTAAAACACTTCACTGATCAGACAACCCTTCTATGCGATCGCATCCCTCCAACCGTGATCGCATAAGCCAAGTCCCAGCTGCCTCCAATAATTCACAATGTTATCGCACATATTTCCCCCGCGATCGCATAAGCCAAAAATCCAACAGCCTTCAAAATGCACTGTGTGATCGCATACTCCTCCCTGCGATCGCACAAGCCAAAATCCAGCAGCCTCCAATTTCCTCTTCGCAATCGCAATCGCACTCCCCTACCTGCGATCGCATAAGCCAAATTCCAACCCTCAAATTTTTCCTTCTTCGCGATCGCGTACCAACGACCTCGATCGCAATGCACACCAGCTGCACCAGAAAACAGCAGCAGCAATCCATGGAAAATGATCTGAAATTATCCTGAAACACACCCGAGGCCTTTGGGACCCCGTCCAATCACACGACTCAGTCCCATAACATCCCACGGACTTGCTCAAGGCCTCAAATCACATCAAACAATGCCGAAACCATGAATGGCACTCCAATTCAAGCTTTATGAACTTTGAAATTTCAAACTTCTACATTAGATGCCGAAATCTATCAAATCACGTCTGATTGACCCCAAATTTTGCACACAAGTCACATTCAACATTACGGGCCTGCTCCAACTTTCATAATCGCATTCCGACCCCGGTACCAAAATTTCCACTTCCGGTCGGATTTCTCAAAAACCTTCAAATTTCTATATTTAGACAAATGATTTCAAAATGACCCACGGATCTCCGAATTCACTTCCGATCGCGCTCTCAATACCAGAATCACAATACGGAGCTATTTCCAGACTCGATATCCCAAACGGACATCAATAACACTGAAATGCACTTCAACCCAGACTGATGAAATTTCTTCCAAAATATTAACTTCCACAATATGCGCAGAAACGCTCCCGGGGCATCCAAAACCCGATTCGAACATATGCCTAAGTCCAAAATTATCATACAAATCTGCTGGAACATTCAAATCCTGATTCTGAGGTCGTTTATTCAAAAATTCAATGTTAGTCAATTCTTCCAACTTTTAAGTCTTCCGAAATGAAAACTTTCTTTCCAATTCGACTCCAAAAATTCCGAAATTCAGTCCCGACCACACCTACCAGTCATAATACCTGAAATGAAGCTGCTCATGGCCTTAAACCGCCAAACGACGCGTTGTAGCTCAAAACGACATGTCGGGTCGTTACAAAAAGAACCTTTTCTCCTTTGGAAAGATCATACATATCATTAAAAGATATAATGATATGTATTCATCTTTTACAAGTATCTAATCTTATTTCTTTTCCTAAAAAAACCCAAAAGTTTCATTGTTGCTATCGTCAATAACAAACAGTGAATCTCTTGAAATACAAGGTTTTACTCTCTACCTTTTCTTATATTATTAGTTATTGTTTGGTCTTGTTAAATTTAATTATGTTTTTTATTTTAAGTTTGATTAATTCATATTTTTTTGATATAATATTATATTTTTTCATACATATGCCTCATCTGACAAGATGCAAATAAAAGAATGTTTCATTATGATTATTTAATTTATGATGATATTAATAAGTTTGTACCTTTTTACGTTTGAATCATTGTTCAGAACTCCACCGTGTTTTAAGTTTGATTTTTTTTTTTTGAATATAGTTGAGAATTTCGGAAAAAGAAAGTGCGAAAATTCTCTTGAAGAAGTTTTACAAAGTAGCTCTCAAGGGATAGTTTATTATGAACCGAAACTTGGCCTTGAGTTTGATAGTAACGAGGATGCACTTAATTATTATAATGAGTATGCAAAAAGAGTTGGTTTTAGTGTTCGCAAAGAATACATCGGTAAAAATAAAAAATTGGGTTATGTAACATCACGGAAGATTACATGTTCGAAGGAAATATTTCGTAGAGATGATAAACGAAAAGATCAAGTTAAAAAATTACAAAGAGAAACGCGAACAGGATGTCAAGCTCATATTATTGTTACCCGTCACTCAATGGGAAAGTACCATATTACTAAAATTGAATTGGAACATAATTATGCACTTGTTCCACCAACAATGGTTCATATGTTTCCATCTCACCTAAGGATAAACGAAATTCAGGTTCATGAAATAGATTTAGCAGAGGATGCTGGATTATTTTCTAAAGCAACATTTGATTTTATGAGTCTTCAAGCTGGAGGTCGAGTAAATTTGGGCTATACCAAGTTAGAACAGAAGAACTACCTTCGAACAAAACGACAAAAGGCTATGAGATGGGGGAAGCAGGTAAATAAACTTACATACTATGTCTATAAGAAATATATTATCATTTCTTATTTCTATTAGACTTCTTAATGTAATTTTCTAATATGGTCCACTAAGATATAAAGTATAATGTAACTTTTTTTTTCTTATTTCGTCCAGGAGTACTGTTAGAGTATTTTGAGAAGAAAAGAATTGAAGATCTATCTTTCTTTTTTGCACTACAATTGGATGATGATGATATAATTACAAATATATTTTTGACGGATTCAAAGATGATAATAGACTATAATACTTTTGGAGATGTGCTCTCATTTGATACCACTTACCAGACGAATAGAGAGCACAGACCTTTGGCAAGTTTCATTGGATTGAATAACCATAGAAAAATGATTTTTTTCGGAGGCGCTTTAATGTATGATGAGACTGCAGATTTCTTTCATTAGTTTTTTTAAACGTTTCTTGGAGTGATGTCTGGAAAAACACAAAAAACAATTTTTACAGATAAAAATGTTGCAATGAGTAAGGCCATCTCACTTGTCATGCCTGAAGTTTATCACAGGTTATGTGTCTCGCACATGGAGCAAAATACAGCTAAACATCTCAATCAAATTTATAAAATATACGCTTCTTTCCGTGGTGATTTTTGAAAATACATTTGTGAATATGAAGATGAAGCAGAATTTATGAATGCTTGGAATACAATGCTTGATGAACATAACCTTCATGAAAATGAATGGTTGCAAGGAATATATGCATTAAGAGAAATTATTTGCAGCATATGGAAAGAAAACTTTTTCGGGTGGTATGAACAACACACAATTGAGTGAGAGTTTAAATGGTGATTTAAAGAGTTACTTGCAGTCTGATTACAATTTAGTACAATTTTTTAAGCATTATCATCGAGCAGTTGAGGATAAGCGATATAATGAGCTACAAGATACTTGTGATGCATCACAATAAATTCCAGTATTAAAAGCACAAATTCCTATTTTGATTCATGTTAGAGAGGTCTATACCTCAAATATTTTTGTAAAATTTCAAGATGAATATATGAAATCTTTATCAATCAAAATGAATATTGGATGTGGGAAGAACACTTTGTCCACCATTTACAATGTTAGTAAACATAGGCATACTAGAGAGTATACTGTTACAGCGATAGAGGTAGGCCATATATCTTGTACTTGCTTGAAGTTTGAGTTAATGGGTATACTTTATTGTCATTCAATAGGAGTCCTCGATGTAGTGAAAGGAGTTAGTAGAATTCCAACTGAGTATATTTTGGATAGATGGACAAAAAATTGCAAAGGGCGTAAATATTAAAAAAGTTGAGGAGCAAGAAATAGAGATCTAAGGGTCCAAAGTTGATTACTATGAATCGTTATAGAGTTCTTTGTCCTATATTTGTTAGAATGCTAGCAAAAGCTTCTGAAACAGATGATGGCTATAAGGTAGCAGTAGCATGTGCAAATGAGCTAAGTTCAAAATTGAAGCAAATCGCAGAGGCAAAAACTCCATCTTTTTGTACTAGTGGTTCAACAAGAGATTTACCAGAAGAAAATAATAACATAAATATCCTCACACGAGCCAAAAATTTTAAAAAGAAAGATGGGAAATTCCATAAAAAGAGGATCAAACCTTCCCTCGAGGTGAATTCAAATCGCAAAAAGCTCGAAACAAGTCAAGTTCCGTTAAACAGTATAGACCAAGAGTCGATGATAGAGCTCTATCAGACAATGAAAAATATTTCATTGGAAGGGAAACAAGGCAGTAAAGATTAATTTTAGGATGCAAGGGAAGGATTTTGTAACAGAAACGGCAAAAGTGAAAAACTCCGACAATATAGTCATTGTAAAAAATGGCAATCTTTTTTTCAAAAGTGAAATCCCTTTCTCAGTTTTATATATCCCTACTTGGTATTTTTTTTCATTGGATTATCGCTAATTTGCTGGTCTTTAGCGTTGGATTTTCTTTTTCGGTTAACAATAGTTTCTTAGTGCTAGGCATTGGCTTTCGAGTGAAAAAGTAAATAAACAGAGTTGGGCGTTGTTTTTCCATTCCGGGCGCTAAAATTTCGTGAAAAACAATTTAGATGCCACGTGGGCTCAAAAGATGATACTTATACCACTTCAAACAAAGATAAGGGGTCATAGAACTCCCGTAAAATTTAAGGGTACAACTAATAAAGTGGAATAATCCTAATGTGATAATTATGTATTATCCCTTTATTCGAATTGAGGGACACCCTTGATTAATTCCTAGGCTAGTAGTCTATGTGCTGCCACATGGAATCCTCTCAGCCATTACCAAGTCCCTCCTTGTATTGTGTTGGAAGCAAGGTGTTGGTCATAGAGAATGAAAACACATCTATGGTGTATTTTATTAAGAAAACATACTTTTATTGAATTGATTCCAAAGTTAGCATAATTCCCAAAATATTGGTGCATGTACAAGAAATCTTATATTATCAACTTATACATTAGCAATAGAAGACATTATTTGAGCGGGAGAAAAACCCAACTTCTCATTTTGGCTTTTGAAACTTCTTCGAGCCGTTTAGACAACTTTTGGGAAAAAGTTTCTGAAGAACGTTTTGTAGAAAAATTATACTAATGTGTTTGGATAGTTGCTTTTATATTTTGAAGATTGACGATTTAAAGAACAGTTTTTGGTGGTAAGTGGACACAAGATGAATAAAGCTAACAACTGTAGAAAAACAAAAGGAATATATATTTCCTTTGTTTAGTTAACTTAATACTTAATAGTCCATTGGAGGAAGTAAAGTGTTTACTAGTTTTAATTTATCCGGTGCAACTTTAAATATCACGGAAGATCGCGAATTAACTAGCACACATTCACACGTAAAGCAAATAAAAAAAAAATAACACAAAGATTTAATATATAGCCAAAAATAACTCTACTATTTTAATGCACAATAGTAATTTTAGAAAGAGAGATAATGAGATTAGAAAGATAGTGGAGAGTTTTTTTGTAAACAAAAAAAAAAGAATATGAAGAGGTACTTATAGATTAAAATCATATAATTTTATAAAGTTAGGGGTTAAAAACAAATTGTGCAGTTTAGGAGGTGTTTTGGTGGACCATTTTGGTAGCTTAGTATCGTAACCACCGGCTAAATTACAAAAATAGTCATTGGATAACAGTTATTTTCTGCCAAAATTTTTTTAACAAAATAATTTATCAGTCGAGCCTGGTCTGGGCCAGGACGAGATTGTTGACCCATGTCACTGCATAGTTTTGAAGATTGACAAATGGCTGACCAGTTGAACCAGGTCCATCAGAGCACACATCTTGAACTGAATAGTTGGCACATGAACCGTATATGCATAGGAGATGTTTGTGAATGTGAAATATCAATGAACCAAGAGATTGTCTCCTAATGCGAAAAGGTTGCAAACTGATGAGTTGATTGTCGAATTCAGCAAGGAAAATAACAAAATAAAGGAAGTTGAGTTTGGTACGAATTATGTTCACCCAAGTAGAATTGGACGACAAGCTCAACAACTGACTCTATAAATACTTGATGTATTTCTGCTGGAATTCCACATGCACAAAAGCTGAAGTGAATCAAAATCTGAAAGCAAAGTTCCCAGATTATTTTGCTAGCAGAATCATTGTGCGATCCAAAGGCTACAGTTCAACTAGAAGAACTAGTTCCATCTGATTGATTATTGAGTCTAGTTGATTGTAGTAGGAGCTTTAATATTGTATCTTTCAGCTTTCATAGAAGCAATTGTAATAGGTACGTTTTGTTCAAATTAGAGTTAATTTGAAGTGTGTAGAATTAGCTAGGGGCTAGTTACTACAAATGGATAAGAGTTAGTCCTGGGATTACAAAAGAGTTTATTTTGTAAGTCCGTTTGGCTCAGAGTTTTAGTGAAGAGTTTGAGCAAATCCTACTGAGGAGTAGGTCATGGTTTTTTCACATTTTGAGCAAGGTGTTTTCCACGTAAAAATCTCTGTGTTTTTACTTTACTGTTTTTTATTATTCCGCAACAGTAGTAGTTGGAACACCAAGAAGAACCAGGTTCTTCTATTGAGAAAGCACTCGAAAATTGGGTACACAAAGTAACATATCTTCTTGTGTGGTATTGACTTCTAAAACATCAATTGGTATCAGAGCAGGTTATGCTTCAAAGGCTAACACCTTGGAGAAGATCAAGATGAGTGCACCACCTGAAAATTTGGAAGGTCAATCAACTGCAAGGCCACCACTCTTCAATGGCCAGTATTACTCTTGGTGGAAAAATAGGATGAAGGATCACCTAATTGGAGAAGACTATGAACGCTGGAACATAGTCACTAACGGTCCTCTAGCAACCATGATGAAGACTGCTGAAGGTATAGATATACCAAAGACTAGAGCTGATTGCACTGCTGAGGATCTGAAGAAATGGGAGAAGAATGCAAAGGCCAAAAAGTGGCTAGTGTGTGGACTAGGTCCAGACGAGTACAGCAGAATCCAAAGCTGCACCGCTGCCAAAGAGATTTGGGATACCTTGCAAGTAGTCCATGAAGGAACACCTCAGGTAAAAAGGTCAAGAGTTACTCTACTATACTCTCAGTATAAAAACTTCACTATGAAAGAAGGAGAAATTATCCAAGAGATATACACAAGGTTCACAACCTTGACTAATGAACTGAAGTCTCTTGGAACAGTCATTCTTGAAGAGGACAGGGTTGAGAAGATCCTAACAAGGGTCTTGCCTATTTTTTGGGAAAGCAAAATCACTGTTATCCAGGAATCCAAAAATATGGCAACCATGATATTGGATGAGTTGATTGGAAACCTCACTGCCTATGAACTGAGAAGGCAGACAATGAAGATGGATGGTCCAAAGAAGGAGAGGAGTCTAGCACTAAGAATCACTGAGGGAGCAGATCTGGAAGATGATTAGATGGCCATGATAACCAAAGAATTCAGAAACTTTCTCATGAGAAAGAAAGGCATCTCTAGAGGAGGAAACTACAACAAAGCAAAAGCTCCAGAAAGGCCAACCAATGAGGGATGCTATAAATGTGGTAAGACTGACCATCTCATTAAAAACTGTCCGCAGTGGGAAGTAGAATAGAAAAAAGAGAGATATGAGAGAAGGAACAGGAAGAAGGAACAGGTCCAACCTAAGAAAACCACAACAAAGGCTATAGTTGCTGCTTGAGGGAAAGTTCAGATGAAGAATCAGAAGATGGGGAGACTGAAGATCAGGCGCTCATGGAAATTGGACAATCTGACAAGGAATCACATGAAGAACCAGAGGTAAGTATCTCCCATCTTAAAAACAAAATAAAGTTCCTATCTAAGGAAAAACTCTCTGAGTTGCTACTTGATTTAATAGATGATTATGAGGAAACAACCAAAGAGAAGGATCAACTATCTAAAGAAATGCAATTCTAAAAGCATAGTGCATGAACCTGGAAATCAGAGTCAGTGAATCTGAAAAGAAAAACACTGACTTGTTGAACCAGATTCATCCACTTGAAACTGAGATTCTATAACTAAAATCTGAAAACTTAAAGTTAAAGCTAGGATCAAGTAAAAAGTTTTGTTGATTATTCTCATATTTATAATAAAACATGGGAAAACTAAAAGATAAGATGTATGCCAAGGAAGAACATATAAGAACTCTTAATGAAGAACTTGGAAAACCCAAACATGAATTAGATCGAACTTTTAAATGGAATAAATCCTCTGATGCTCTGATATAGCTTCAAGAGAATCATAGTAGCAACAGGAGAGGGATTGGCTTTGGAAGTCAATTATCCAAGTGGGATCCCAAAAATAAGTATCTCACTCTTCCTGAGAATAAAATCTGCACCCATTGTGGTATGACTGAGCAGTACAAATATGAGTGTACTGCAAAAGAGTAGGCCAGTCGAAGAAATGAGAGGTTTGTAAAAGGCAAAAACTGGCTGCCAAATTGGGCCAGGAAAAATTTGATTCATCCATTCTCTCATAGGAAAGGACCCAAACTAGTTTGGGTTCTNGGGTTGGTAAGGTAGGTAAGGATGACACACGATCCATTGAACATGTGTATCTAATAGGTGGCTTGAAATATAGCATGATCAGTGTATCACAGCTATGTGACAGAGTTAACCTGGTTGCTTTTACTTCCACAAAATGTTTTATGATTAACCTGCTTACTGACAAGATTGTTTTGCAGGGAAAAAGAATGAATAACATCTATGTCATAGACTTGTCCACACTGTCTGAAAATGAACTCACTTGCCTAAGTGTGTTGGACAGTGATCCTCTCCTGTGGCACAAACGACTTGGTCATGCGAGTCTAACTCAGCTTAACAAACTAGTCTCTAAGGACTTATTGGTAGGACTTCCTAACATTAAGTTCAAGGAAGAAAAAGTTTGTGAGGCATGTGCTAGGGGAAGCAGGTAAGGTCCTCTTTCAAAAGTAAGAAAATGGTCAGTACCACAAGAACGTTGGAACTGGTTCATATGGATCTATGTGGTCCTATGAGAACTTTGAGTAGAAGTGATAAGAGATATCTGATGGTGCTAGTTGATGATTTTTCAAGGTTCACTTGGATCTTATTCCTGGCATCTAAGGATGAAGCATTTGATATGTTCACCTCATTTTTCAAGAAAACTCAAAATCAATTAGGACATCAACTTGCATCAATAAGATCTGACCATGGTACTGAATTTGAGAATGTTAAGTTTGCTGAGTTCTGTGATGAACATGGTGTTAATCATAACTTTCTTCTCCTAGAACCCCACAGCAAAATGGGGTTGTCGAAAGGAAAAACAGAAATTTTGAAGACATGGCAAGAACCATACTTCTATCTAGAAAACTACCTCACAACTTCTGGGCTGAAGCAATAAACACTGCTTGTTACATAATCAATAGATGTATGACCAGACCTCTGGTAGAGAAAACTCCCTATGAATTACTTAAAGGGAGAAAGCCCAACATATCCCACTTTAGGGATTTTGAATGCAAGTGTTTTGTACATAATAATGGAAAAGATTCCTAGGAAAATTTGATCCCAGAAGTGATGAGGGAGTATTCTTGGGATATTCATCACATAGCAAAGCTTATAAAGTGTATAATAAAATAAATATGTGTATAGAAGAAAGTATACATTTTGTCTTTGATGAAAATAACATTCTTGCTGAGAGAGAACTGAGTAGCTTGGACTGGTAAGAAGCAGTGATCACATTGAAGCAAGCATTGAAGGTGGACCAGGTGATGGACCACGTTCAACTACCCCAAGCATCATGACAGGGAGAATTCAACATATGCAACCTAGTCCTGATCCTGCTTCACAGCAACAAGACACTATGGAATCATCTAGGAATGAACAACTGGTAATTAAACCCCACAGATATTAGAGTTCTCACCCTCTTCAAAACACCATAACAGATTTGTCATCCAAAATCAAAACAAGATCATACTTGAAAAATCTGTGTGCGTTTGATGCCTTTCTATCCATGATCGAACCAAAGAACATTGGGGAAGCCCTACAAGATGCTGATTGGGTAAATGCCATGCAGGAAGAGATGAATCAGTTTGAAAGAAGTCAAGTATGGCACTTGGTACCCAGACCACTATATAGATCAGATATTGGCACCAAGTGGGTCTTCAGGGACAAGCTCGATGAAGATGGAACTGTTACAAGGAATAACGCAAGATTAGTTGTTCAAGGGTATAGTCGGGAAGAAGGAATTGACTATGATGAGACCTTTGCCCCTATGGCAAGACTGGAGGCAATCAGACTTCTTATAGTATTTGCGGCACACATGGAATTCACTCTTCATCAGATGGATGTTAGGAGTGACTTTCTCAATGGCTATCTGAAGGAAAGCAGCCTCCAAGTTTTGAAAGAAAGGAGTCACCTGACCACGTATACAAACTCGACAAGGATCTATATGGTCTCAAACAGGCACCAAGAGCATGGTACGAACGATTATCAAAATTCCTGCTAGAACATGAGTACAAACAAGGCAAAATTGGTAGTACCTTGTTCTTAAGGGAAAAGGGTAAGGATCTCCTGGTTGTGCAAATATATGTGGATGATATCATATTTGGGGAGACTTCTGAAAAATTGAGCAAGGAATTTGCTATGCTAATGGGAAGTGAGTTTGAGATGAGTATGTTGGGTGAGCTAAACTTTTTCTTAGGCTTGCAAATTAAGAAAAACCCAAATGGAACAATGATCCACCAACAAAAGTGTGTGAAAGAATTGCTTAAGAAGTTTAAAATAGAATACTCAAAAGAAATAGACACTCCCATAGACACATCTACAAAATTGGATGTGGATGAACCTGGTTCATCTGTTGATCAGAAGTTATATAGAGGGATGATTGGGTCTCTATTATATCTCACTGCCACCAGACCTGATATTTTGTTCAGCATGGGATTGTGTGCTAGATTTCAAGAAAATCCAAAGGAGTCCCACCTTACTATAGTAAAGAGAATTTTGAGATATTTGAAAGGCACCGCTGATTTGTGCCTTTGGTATCCTAAAGGTAGTAATTTTGGCCTTGTAGGATATGCTGATGCTGATTATGCAGGATTCCTGGTTGACAGGAAAAGTACTTCAAGTATGGCTCACTTTTTGGGTTCATGCCTTGTGCCTTGGGCTACCAAGAAACAAAATTCAGTAGCATTGTCTACTGCTGAGGCTGAATATGTGGTTGCAGCCTCATGCTGTGCCCAGTTGGGATCAAACAACAAGTGGACTTCGGTATTGATGTGGGATGCATTCCTATTTTTTGTGATAACATTAGTGCTATTAGTATGACGAAGAATCCGGTTCATCACAAAAGGACTAAGCACATAGATGTTAGGCACCATTTCCTAAGGGATAACTATGAAAAAGGAATGATCTCAATCGAATTTTGTGCTACTCATCATTAAATTGTTGATATATTCACTAAAGCACTTAGTAGGGAGCATTTTGAGAGAAACAGGCTAGAATTAGGGATGATTAAGATCACCTGATTGAAAAAAAAGTAATATATAAATGAAATTTTATTTTGTTTTGTCTAGAAAATTTTAAATAGGTACTTAATCAGATTAATAATTGCTCAGCATCATGTCTTTATTGCCATACTCTTGTGCCATGTATTAATATGATTCCCTGGATACTAATAATGTTTATCTATCTTTGTAAATTGAGGCAATTTAAATATTTCTAGTAGGATGAACCTGTTTCATCTATGTTGATTCATCTGACTGACAAGGTACGTACTCTTCTCCATATATTAGTTCAATTACAGTCACACATGAGCAGGATTCTATCTATATTTCGTTCATTCCAAAGTCTTTGTAGTAATCCATAAATGAACTTGTTCTAAGGAGTCACATCAATACTCAATTAGCCTAGAAGTAGGGAACTCTCAACCGTCAAATCAATGACACTCCTACAACTATTAGAATTTCACTTGAATAAATTTTTTACCCGTTGTATAATTAATAGCCATATCTTATAAAAGGCAATCATTACTCCTCTCTTCATAAAGCTACCTTCAAACCAAGTTCAACTCATACTACACAATCCAAAACTTCCAACTCGTCCTTTCTTCCTACCAATACATAAAAATGTCTTCACCACCACCAGTTTCTTCGTCTAATTCCTCACCTAATCATGATTACGATGGAGGACATTCTCAATCTGTCTCCAATTCTCCATCCGTTTATAGTTCTGAATCACCAGAAATTACATCAACCCCTGATAATACACCCGTTCCTGAACCCACTCCAAACCCTACTCCTGCCTCCAAGAATCGTCGTGTTAAAGTTCTTTCCCGGAAATCTGTTGCTTCTGGGGCTAGGGAAAAATTCTTGGAGGATCTTATTAAAGCAGACAAAGGTACTAAGTTGGATTCGTCCAGTGAATCCTTTAAATCAGCTAATGAGGAATACGCATCTGGTTCACCCAGTTTTGAAAAAGGTAATCTTGAAATCGATTCTGAATTTACTTCTGCTGATAAAAGATTCGTGTTGGTTGGGTCTGTTATTGATGTTGAAGTACCTGGAAGGCAGAAGGGTGGTAGAAAAGAAAGAATTCTTGAGAGAGAGGGAAAAAAAGATGTGAGAGGATCTGGGGAGGATGGTACCACGCTGGCTATCTGTGGTCCCATTCCTGAAACTGTTGGAGAAAACGTCACTGATTTAGGGGGAAGCATAATTGAGGAAGTTGCAGTAGGTCTTGCAAGTCTGAAGAAAGGAACAGATGAACCTGGTTCATCTAGGGAAGAAACATTGGCTGAAAGGCTGAAGAAACTGGGGGAGTCCTATAACCCCAAGAGAAGAAGGAGTCAGAAGCCCAAAAAGGCAACTCACCCAGTTCCTTCAAAGAAGAAAAATTAGAAAAGGCTCTGAAAGAGAGCAAGAAGAAGAGGGCAGCAAAAGGAAAAACAAAAGTTGGAGAGCCTGTTGAGGCTATTGAGATTGAAGAGACTGCGTTGGACCTGGTCCAACAGGAGGAGCATCCTGCTCCAAGTGTGGCTGAGACACCAAAGCCCACAAAGGCTAAGGCTTCTTCAAAGAAGTCAGCTAGAATGTCCGTCACACCAACAAGATCTGTTAAGAAGACCAGGGCCAAGCCAAAGAAAGTGAAAATTGTTGAGGATGATGATGCAGACTAGAGTGGAGAGGAGGAGAAGGAAATAGGAGAGGTGACTGACAGAGTTACCATGTTTGGAAAAGAACAATACTTAAGGGTAAGTTGGTGAAGGATTTAGAGGAGCCTGAAATGCAATATCTGATGGAAACTCTGGAGGTGCAGGGTTGGAAGGACCTGGTCCTTCGCATGGAAGGCAGGCTGGCAAGAGCTGAGTTGGTAGAATTCACGGGGAATGACATTGTCAAGGAAGGCAAGGTCACCTCCATGGTCAAAGGAATTGAAGTTTCCTTTGATGTTAAAGAACTGGGTGTTATTCTGAACATACCAGCTGAGAGATATGAGGACTACACAAGGCAGAGATGGCCTTGTCTAGATGGGATGGCCTCAACAATCAACATCACCGGGTTCTTCAGTGATAGTGAAAAGGTGATTGAACCCAGGCCGGTTTACAAGAGTGAAATGAAGCCAGAGCACAAGCTACTCTTTGAGTTCGTCATCAAGTTCTTACGGCCTAGACAAGAAAGAAGGCAACCTTGATGGTATGCTTGTACATGGGAAATCAAATAAATTGGTCGGCTTTCATCATCCAACTCTTTGGCAGAGTGGTGAATGGAACCAAAGCACACGCAATTCCATATGGCTTCATTCTGACAGCAGTGCTTGCACATTTTGGGGTTCCAGTAAAGAAGGATGAGATGGCTACTGCCAAAGACAATTTTGGGAAGGAAACTTTGCTTACATGACTACAATGTCAATGTTCCTGTGGATGAACCTGGTTCATCTAGGAAGCAACCAGTCAACAACAAAGTTAGAACTCTGGTGCAGCAAAACGAGATGTCACGACCCAATTTACCCTCCGAAAGGTATAGTGACGGCACCTAGTCTCTATGACTAGGTAAGCCTAGAAATATGCGAAAAACAACAGAATCAATAAAATAAAGACAAAAAGGATATCAACTAGATATAAGGTAGCTACTCAGCATATACAGTTTGTACTTCCCAAAACCCGGAATGCCACCAACATCACAAGCTAAACTCTATGGTTCAATATACAAACTGGAAATGAAAGTGTAGTCTCACATACGAACTATAACTATGCTAAGATAGGAGGGGGGACTCAGAAGCTCTGCGGACGCTGCAGAAATACCTCAAAGTCTCCCGAAGATCCGCTACTCTACTGACTCCGGAACGGTGTGCTGGAACCTGGGTCTGCACATGAGAAAACATGCACAGAAGGGCGTGAGTACTCCACATTCGGTACCCAGTAAGTGCCAAGCCTAACTCCAGTCAAGTAGTGACGAGGTCAGGTTACGGCTCTACTGAGTTTGCAAAAATAAACAGATATAATTAAAAAATAAGTAAAAATAGTAATAATTAATAGGAAGTAAAGTGAACCGGAAAGAACGAAGTAGTAAATCTCAGTTCTGCACAGCATACAAATCAGTAGATAGTCATACAATGCAATACAGGGGAAAGTCTCAGGTCTCGGCCCGCAGTCCCAATGTAAATATGCAATGCAATGCGAGGGAAAGTCTCAGGTCATAGCCCGCAGTCCCAATGTAAATATGCAATGCAATACAAGGGAACGTCTCAGGTCGTAGCCTGCAGTCCCTATGTAAATATGCAATACAATGCACGGGAAAGTCTCAGGTCATAACCCGCAGTCCCAATGTAAATATGTAATGCAAGATGTATATCAGATATAGCGTAATTCAAAAGTTTGGGAAAACAGTTGGCAAATATAGAGGAAAGGTACTTAACCCAGTTTCAAATAATAGTAATGAGTGGAAAATCAGGTAAAATCATTGGACTTGATAGAATCTTAAGCCGCTACTCACTTAAACCAATAACAGAAATAATAGGAATTGAAGATGAAGTATATCGTAAAAGGAAAGAATGGATTTAGTGAGAATACCCTGTGCACGTACTCGTCACCTCACGTACATGGGGTTTTTATGTCAAAAATCAGTTATAAATGCCTAAGGGAATTTCCCAACACAGAGTTAGGCAAGCCACTTACCTCGACTGTGCTAATCAACTAATAATCACGCTCTTTCCACGAGTATCCAACTCCGGGTGGCCAAAATCTATTCAATTCGATTGTATAATGTAAATATCATTTCAAAGAAGTCAAAATAACTAATAAATTCGAAAGTAACACGCAAAATTAGGAATTTTGACCAATACGCCCCTCGGGCCCACGTCTCGGTATCGGGTACAAGTTATATTTTCCGAAAACCCATTCACTCACAAGCTCACTCGACCAGAAACATCGAAATCCGATGCCAAAAACCCCTTAAATTCTCAGAACTTCGGTTTGGGGAAGTTTCATCAAGTTCCCATGGTTTTCCCCCCATTTTTGATAATTAAACTAAATAAAACAACGGGGATTAATTCTCTAACAATTAATTAGGATTAGAAAACGTTACCTATGATCCTTCTCTTCAAAACCCACTGAAAATCGCCAATTCCCGAGCTCTCAAATGATTTTTTTAGACTTATAAAATCAACCCTCAGATTTTTAGAATAAACACATAGGGATCTCGCACCTGCAGTCCCGATCACCGTGCCTGCGGTAACGCACCTGCGGAAAACGCATTACAGGTGCGGAATTCACTTAAGTCCACTGGGGCTGCAAGTTGATAAGTTCTAAATTCTCCCGTTAAGCATCTGAAACAACCCCGAGGCCTCCCGGGACCTCAACCAAAACCACCAACCTACCCTAATACCTTATTCGAACTAGGTTGATCCTTAAGAACACGTCTCATAACATCAAAATCATCGATATGCATAGATTCAAGCCTAGGAACTTAGGAAAATTCTAGAATTCACATTCGACGCCGAAACACGTCTAAACTCATCCGAATGACCTCAAATTTTGCACACAGGTCATAAACGACATTACGGACCTATTCTCTCTCCCAAAAATCCATTGTGAATCCGATATCAGAATCTCACCTCGGCCGAATTCGCCGGAAATCTAACTTTCGCCAATTCAAGCCTAAATCCTCAACCGACCTCGAAAACACATTCCGAGTACGCTCCTAACCCCGAAATCACCCAACGGAGCTAACAGAGTTGACGGAATCCCATTCCGGATCCGTATTCACACAGCTTTAGATACGGCTAGATTTCTAAGGCTAAGATCCACATTTATGGACTATGTGTCCAAAATCACCCCGAATTTCATCACTCAACGCACCGACAGGTTCCAATAACATAATTAGACATGGGAGAAACGGTAAATAAGGGATTGGGGCGTTAATTCTTATAACGACCGGTCAGGTCGTTATACGAGATTAAGGATATGGAGATCCTTTGTTTGAAGTCTCGTGTGATTGAGGTTGAAGCTGAGTGGGATGCTCTTAGGGATAAATTAGCAAAGGAGAAAGAAAAGAACGAGGGTGTTCTTCAGCAGATGCTTTCTCTCCTACAATCCAAGATCATAACCTCATCTGCAACTTCCCATCCTTAGGCTTCCCAGAGCTTCCAAAACCCCTCTTTAGACCAGTTATTCAGTTTCAGGTATTTTTACTCTGCTTTTTTCTCATGGTTGGTTTGTTTTTATTTTTCTGTATGATGTTGATAATCGTTACTAATCAATGAATTTTGCTTCTAGTTATTGACTTGTCTTAATTTCTTAGTTAGCTAACATTTATTGGCTTCTTGTGTTGATTAATCATGATTTGCACCCGCAGTTGCCTCAATGGCCATGAGTAATAATTAATAAATCTGTTAAGTGTATCATTTTGCAAACTTTTCAATGATGCCAAAAGGGGGAAGATATGTGCTGAACTTCTTCAAAACGTTTTTTTTCAAAGTGATATTTATAACCTAATGAACCTGGATTCTCTATGATTAATGCTTAAAACCATACAAAGTGGATGAAATGTATACAGGATTAAGCACGGAGTTTGTCATCATCAAAAAGGGGGAATTTGTTGACTCATTTCACTGCATAGTTTTGAAGATTGACAAATGGCTGACCAGTTGAATCAGGTCCATAAGAGCATACATCTTGAACTGAATAGCTGGCACATGAACCGTATATGCATAGGAGATGTTTGTGAATGTGAAATATTAATGAACCAAGAAATTGTCTCCTAATGCGAAAAGGTTGCAAACTGATGACTTGATTGAAGTCGAATTCAGCAAGGAAAGTAAGAAAATAAAGGAAGTTGAGTTTGGTACGAATTATGTTCACCCAGGTAGAATTGGACTAGAATTGGACGACAAGCTCAACAACTGACTCTATAAATACTTGATGTATTTCTGCTGGAATTCCACACGCACAAAAGCTGAAGTGAATCTTAAAGCAAAGTTCCCAAAGTTATTTTGCTAGCAGAATCATTGTGCGATCTAAAGGCTACAATTCAACTAGAAGAACCAGTTCCATCTGATTGATTATTGAGGCTAGTTGATTGTAGTAGGAGTTTTAAGATTGTATCTCTCAGCTTTCATAGAAGCAATTGTAATAGGTACGTATTTTTCAAGCTAGAGTTAAATTGAGGTGTGTAGAAATTAGCTAGGGGCTAGTTACTACAAAGGGATTAGAGTTAGTCCTAGGATTACAAATGAGTTTATTTTGTAAGTCCGTTTGGCTCAGAGTTTCAGTGAAGAGTTTGAGCAAATCCTACTGAGGAGTAGGTCGTGGTTTTTTTACCTTTTGAGCCAGGTGTTTTCCACGTAAAAGTCTCTGTGTTTTTACTTTACTGCTTTTTATTATTCTGCAACAGTAGTAGTTGGAACACCAAGAAGAACCAGGTTCTTCTATTGAGACAGCACTCGAAAATTGGGTACCACACAAAGTAACTTATCTTCTTGTGTGGTATTGACGTCTAAAGCATCAGAGATCGATCTAGACCGGAAGCATGCCGACCGAGCCGGCTCAAACAGGACCAACACCCAATCCCATCCCTTTTTCGACATTGCCTACACCGTCATCCAATTACTCTATCGGTACCATAGGATCGGTCGAGATTGGATTTGACCCGAGATGATATCGGGACCGGACCTACAACGGGACCGGGCGGACCAGGACCCACTTGACAGCCCTAGAAGCGTAGAATCATCAAGCAACTGAATATTCAAAATGACATAAGTACCCTCGGGCTAACTTTTAATTCTAGGAGGCAAAGAGTCTGAAATGCTACCGTAAGCAAGAAGGTATTCTAAATCTTTAGTTATTTGTCATTTTTTTGTTTTTATACTATATTATTGTCTTGTTATGCAACTTCTCAGTGGAAAATATTTCTTATCCTCATGTATTATTATTTCTTGGAGGGATCTAGAGTAGTCAACTAAATTAGCTCTTCAGGATGATTATTTTCTCATTTATATATGAAAAATGTGCATTTTGATTCTTAGTTATACACGTTTGGGCCATTAGTAATAGGTTATACTTGCGACAATCTTATCTGTGTTTGTGATTCATCACTGCTTATTCTTACTTTTTAGTTTAACAAATAGAATAGCAACACAATATTTTAATAGTATATGTTGGGTATTTGGAATTTTTTTTTTGCCCGAGATAATCAATTTAAGAAATTACGTTGACCGAAATATGTGAATATTATTGTTAGGCAATTGAAATTTTTCCCTGTTGTGACGACCCGATAGGTCACTTTATGTTTTAGAACCCAATTCTGTGTCCCGAAGCCTTAAAAACCTCATTTTAGGCTTTATCGATTTGCGTGCCCATTACGGGCATTTTTCGTAAAACTTTTACATTAAAAATTGATAAAATATGAATTTTTTGCATTAAAATCTATTTGAGTTGACTTCGGTCAACGTTTTGAGCAAATGGACCTGTATTCGTGTATTGACGGTCCCAGTAGGTCCGTGTAGTGATTTGGGACTTGGCATATGCCTGGAATCAATTTCGGATGTCCCTAGACGAGTTATCACACTTTATAGAAATTTGAAAGTTAAAGGCTTAATGAAACTGAAATGTTTGACCAATATTTGAATTTTTGGATATCGGGTCCGTATTTTAGTTTCGGAACTCGGTATAGGTGCAATACTTTATTTATGACTTGTCTGTCAAATTTGGTGAGAAATGGAGTTGGTTTGACGTGATTCGAATGTCCTGTTGTGAAAATAGAAGTTTTAAAGTTTTCTTGAAAATTTCATTTGATTTGGTGTTCAATTCGTAGTTCTAGGTGTTATTTTGGAGAATTTATCGCGCGAGCAAGTTCGTATGATGTGTTTAGACTTGTGTGCATAGTTGGTTTAGAGCCCCGAGGGCTCGGGTGAGTTTCAGATAGGCTACGGAGTGAAATTGAACTTAGAAATGTTGCTTGTGTTTTCAGTTTTGGTGCAGGGCTCTGATCTCGCATTGGCGAGATCAGGCATCGCATTTGCGACCTCTGATGTGCTCGCATTTGTGAGCTACTCATAGCATTTGCGAAGAGTAGCTGGGCCATATGATGTTCGCATATGCGAGATATACTTCGCCTTTGCGAAGTGGGACAGGTAGGGGAAGTGATCGCAAATGCGATCAAGTGGTCACATTTGCGGAGGGTCGGTGTTTGCATTTGAGAACATTTCATCGCAAATGCGATGAATGAAAAGGTGTGAGGGTCTTTGCATTTGCGAGGTTTGCATTTGCGAACCCCAGGTCAAAATGCGATATCTTCAACTGATCAAATGGGACTTAGACGGGATTTTTGCTCATTCTTCAAAAATTTCGAAACAAGAAACCCTAGAGGCAATTTTTAAAAAATCTTTCTTCCCCAAATCAATGGTAAGTGATTCTAAACTAGTTTCTTTCAAATCTTTCACTACATTTCCTAATATTTCAACCTAAAATCTTGTGTTTTCATGGTGGAAATTGAGGGTTTTGGGTAGAATTAGGGATTTTAGTAAATTGGGGATTTAGACCTCAAATTGAGGACGGATTCCAAACAAATTACGTAACCGGGATCGAGGGTGAATGGGTAATCGGGTTTTGGTCCGAACTTCCGGATTGGACCAAACGGTCCTGGGGGGTTGACTTTTTCAATAATGGCCTAAATTTAATCCTTTGCAATCGTGGTTAGTTCCTAAAACTTAATTTGAATCGTTTGGTCTGTAATTTGCTAGATTCTATTGGTTCGGAGGCTTGTTTGAGAGACAAAGCTGTGATTGAGCTTTGAGTGGATCTTTTGGAGCAAGATAAGTGTCGTGGTTAACCTTGATTTGACGGATTAGGACTTGTTTGTCTATTTTCTACATGTTTAGATGTTGGGTACAACGTATATGTAAGGTGAGGAGTACTTATGCGTTATTGTTGGGTTTAAACATGTGGGTGGGGATTGTTCCTTGTAGTTTATCACTTACTTTGATCTTGTTATCCATGCTTAGACTAGTTACTTACTAAACTGATCATTTTTATCGTGTTTACGGGTTTTTTTGATAATTGAGTGTTGATTCCAAAGCTGAGATTGGTATTGTGGAACCATTGTTGAAGTGAGACTTGTTATTGTTGATTCTATCTCCCTGCTTTATACTTGTACAGTGTTATGTGGTAAGGGAGAGTGTTAAAGCACGGAGGGTGATGTTGTGCCATATTGTGAGTGTTAATGCACGAAGGGTGATGTCGCGCCATATTGTGAGTGTTAATGCACCAAGGGTGATGTCGTGCCATATTGTGAGTGTTAATGCACGAAGGGTGACGCCGCACCATATTGTGAGTGTTAATGCACGAAGGGTGATGTCGTGCCATGCTATGAGATTTAATGCACGAAGGGTGATGTCGTGCCGTATTTAATGATTTATATTATAAGGTTGAGAGTAAAATCACGAAGGGTGATGTCGTGCAGTATCATTGTTTCATTGTGAGGTTGAGAGTAAAAGCACGAAGGGTGATGCCGTGCAATTTTCTTTATTGTGTTTACTTGTTTTAGCCAGTTAAAGGCATATTAATTGTTCTAGTTATTAATTCCATTGTATTTCTTATATCTTGTATCCTTTAGCATGTCCCACTCCCAATAGTACATGTTTATCCATTACTTGTTGTTCTTTTGTACATGCACCGTTATCTGCACAAGTTTATTATGTTGGAGTCTTGCCATAGCCTCATCACTACTTTGTCGAGGTTAGGCTCCACACTTACGAGTACATGGGGTTAGTTGTACTCATACTACACTCTGCATTTCTTGTAAAGATTTTGATACTGTCCCTAGCTGACCGTGAGGTTAGCAGCTGGACTTGCTTGTCGGAGCCCCAAGGTAGATCTGTTGGCGTCCGCAGTCCATGAAGTCTCTTCCTAACTTCTTTATTTTAGTGTTTCCTTTCTTTCAGAACAATTGTATTTTCTTTCAAACTCTATTTGTAGTAAATCTTAGAAGCTCGTGAGTTGTGACTCCAGATCCTAAATATATCAGATATTATAGGTTTTATGATATTCCGCAAATCAGCTTTAGCTTCTATTTAGCTTAATTGTTCTTGTTATTGAAATTAACTAAATTTGGCTTAAGAATCCTCTAACATTTGCTTGACTAGCAAGTCAAATGTTAGGCGCCATCACGGTCCCGAAGGTGGGAGTTTCGGGTTGTGACAAGTTGGTATCAAAGCACTAGGTTGCCTAGGTCTGACAATTTATGAGCAGGCTTAGTAGATTCTACAGGATCGGTACGAAGACGTTTGTACTTATCTTCCAGAGTCTATGAAGTTTAGGAACAAATTTTAGTTCTATTCTTCTCTGTCGTGCGATTTTTTTCTCTCATTGCTAATTGAACTCTTCTACTCTAGATCTCTCGCAGATGGAGAGAACATGTACTGCATCTTCAGCTAAGCATCAGTCGGAGCCTCCGGTGGAAGCTCCTATGAGGGGCAGGGTTTGAGGCTGAAGCCGAGGCAGGGGCAGGGCCCAGCCTAGAGCTCGAGCACCAGCGCCAGAAGTGGAGCCTCAGGTAGAGTTTGACCAGGAGGTTCCATATGAGACTATTCCTATCGGGCCAGCTCCGGTTCTGGAGGGGTTCATTCCCACCCAGTGCTTCAGGATGCATTGTTCCGTTTGGTGGGCCTTATAGAGTGTGGACCAGACTGACACATTTCCCATGGCACCAGCCGTCTCTCAGGCTAGATGAGGAGCATAGACTCCTGCTACTCACACTCCGGAGAAGATGGCTCCCTAGTACCATACTCCAGCAGGTCAGCCAGTCGGAGTAGTTCAGCCGGTTGTTGCGACGCAGGCCGGTGATGGGCTAGCTATGTCTTCTGAGGGCTTATTGAGATTGGACAAATTCATCAAGCTCTTTCCAGTTCACTTCAGTGGTGCACCTTTTGAGGATCCTCAGGATTATCTTGACCACTGCCATGAGGTTCTGCGGAACATGTGGATAATTGAGACCAATGTGGTCGATTTTGTTGTGTTTCAGCTGACGAATTTCACCAAGAGATGGTGGAAGGATTTGCTATTAACCAGACCAACTGGGTCGCCTGATCTTACTTGGGATCAGTTCTCTCAAGTATTTCTTGAGAAGTTCCTTCCTTCACATTGAGAGAGGAGTATCATCGACAGTTCGAGCATCCAGCAGGGCAGTATGTCCGTCACTCAGTATGAGACCCGCTTTATGGATTAGGCTCGTCATGCTATTTTTCAGCTTCCTACTGAGAGAGAGAGAGGGTGAGGAGGTTTATTGAGGGACTTTCTCAACCTATCAAGTTCCAGATGGCTAAGGAGACTAGGAGTGAGATTTCTTTTCAGGCGACTGCCAATGTCACCAGGCGAGCCGAGATGGTTCTTGCACAGGGAGGCCAGGGGTTTGACAAGGGACCTCGTCATTCTGGTAGGTTTAGCGGTGCCTCGTCTAGAGGAAGGGGTACTTTCGGTAGAGGCCATCCCCCCAGGCCGTTTCAGTCAGCTCTCCAGACATCCCACGGTGCTTCAGGTGGTTGTGGCTTCATATGCCCTATTCTGATCGGCTAGCCTACAGTGCACCACTAGCTCCTATTAGTGCACCTCCGCTCCAGAGGTTTTTGGGTGGTTAATCAGGTCGACAGGGGAAGTTTTAGGGTCATCAGTCTCAGCAGCCGAGGTCCTGTTATACTTGTGGTGATCCGAGGCACATTGCTAGATTTTTCCCTCGTGCATCGATCAGTTCCAAACATCAGTTTTCTCGTGCCATGGTCTCGGCACTGGGTGCTTCACCGCCTGCTTAACCAGCCAGAGGTAGGCGTCAGGCAGCCAGAGGTGGTGGTCAGGCCATTAGAAGTGGAGGCCTGGCCGCTAGAGGTGGAGGCCAGCCAGCCAGGGGTCGTCCTAGAGATGTATTTCAGAGTGGTGGAGCCCAGCCCTGATGTTATGCTTTTCCAGCCAAGGCTGAGGCTGAGTCATCTGATACCGTTATCACAGGTACCATTTCAGTTTGCAGTAGAGATGCTTCAGTTCTATTTGATCCGAGTTTTACTTACTCCTATGTGTCATCGTATTTTGCTTCATATTTGGTTGTGCCTCGTGATTCTTTGAGTGCTCCTGTGTATATGTCCACAACTGTGGGGGATGCTATTGTTGTAGACCATATTTATCGTTCATGTGTGGTCACCATTGGGAGTCTTGAGACTAGTGTAGATCTTCTACTTCTCGATATGGTTGATTTTGATGTTATCTTGGGTATGGATTGACGGTCACCTTTCACTCTATATTGGATTGTCACGCTAAGACAATGACCTTAGCCTTGTAGGGGTTGCCTCTATTAAAGTAGAGAGGGACTCCTGGCCATTCTATCAGGAGAGTTATCTCTTATATGAAGGCTTGGCGTATGGTCGAGAAGGGTGTCTAGCTTATTTGGCTAATGTCCGCGATTCTAGTGCAGAGGTTCCTTCCATTGATTTAGTACCAGTTGGCCATGAGTTTACAGAGTGTTTCCTCTAGACCTGCCGGGGATGCCACCCGATAAGGATATTGATTTCTGTATTGATTTGGCTCCGGGCACTGAGCTCATCTCTCCTCCATACCGCATGGCCCCGCCAAAGTGAGCAGTTGCAAGATTTTCTTGATAAGGGCTTCATTAGGCCTAGTGTCTCGCCTTGAGGTTCTCTTGTGTTGTTCGTGAATAAGAAGGATGGATCGATGAGGATGTGCATAGATTATCGGTAGTTGAACAAAGTCACCATCTAGAACAAGTATCCATTGCCGAGGATTGATGACTTATTTGATCAACTTCAGAGTGCCAAGGTGTTTTCGAAGATTGATTTGAGGTATGGATACCATCAGTTGAGGATTAGGGCATCCGATGTCCCTAAGACAGCCTTTCGGACTCGGTACGGGCATTATGAGTTTCTAGCGATGTCTTTTGGGTTGACAAAAGCCCCAGCAGCATTTATGGATCTGATAAACCGAGTGTTCAAGCCTTATTTGGACTCCTTTGTGATTCTGTTTATTGATGATATTTTGATCTACTCCCGCTGTCGAGAGGAGCACGAGCAACATCTTCGGATTGTACTTCAGACTCTGAGAGACATCTAGTTATATGCTAAGTTTTCAAAGTGCGAGTTTTGGTTGGATTCTGTCGATTTCTTGGGGCACGTTGTATCATCAGAGGGTGTTCAGGTAGGCCCTAAGAATATTGAGGCAATTCAGAACTAGCCTAAACCCACTTCAGCCACGGAGATCAGGAGTTTCTTGGGTTTGGCGGGTTATTACCGTCAATTTGTGGAGGCGTTCTCATCTATAGCAGCCCCGCTGACCAGATTGACCCAGAAAGGTGACCCGTTAGATGGTCAGATGAGTGTGACGCATGCTTTCAGAAGCTCAAGACTGCTTTAACTACGACACCGATTTTGGTGTTGCCCACATGTTCATGATCTTATATGATATATTGTGACGCATACCATGTTGGGCTCGGTGCAGTATTGATGCAGGATGGCATGGTGATTGCATATGCATTGCGGCAGTTAAAGGTTCATGAGAAGAATTACCATGTCTATGACTTAGAGTTGGGGGTCATTGTTCATGCGCTGAAGATCTGGAGGCACTATCTTTATGGTGTGTCATGTGAGGTTTTCATGGATCATCGGAGCCTGCAGTATTTGTTCAAGTAGAAGGATCTCAATTTAAGGCAGAGGAGGTGGTTGGAGATATTGAAGGACTATAACATCACTATTTTTTATCATCCTCGGAAGGCCAATCTGGTGATTGACGCCTTGAGTAGAAAGGCATTCAGTATGGGCAGCCTTGTGTACATTCCAGTCAGTAAGAGACCGCTTGCATCAAATGTTCAGGCTTTGGCCAATCAGTTTGTGAGGCTGGATATTTTGGATCCCAACCATGTTCTAGCTTGTACAGTTGCTCGGTATTCCTTGTTTGAGCGCATCAGATATCAGCAGTATAACGACCCTCCTTTGTTGGTCCTTAGGGACACAGTATGGCACGGTAGTGCCAAGTAGGTTATTATTGGATATGATGGAGTTTTGAGGATGCAGGGTCATGTTTTTATGCCTAACGTGGATGGACTTCGTGAGTTGATTCTTGAGGAGGCCCACAATTCTCGATATTATATTCATCCAGCCGCCGCCAAGATGTATCAGGACTTGCGACAACATTATTGGTGGAGGACAATGAAGAAGAACATAGTTGTATATGTAGCTTGGTGTATGAATTGTGAGCAGGTAAAGTGTGAGCATCACAGACCTGGTGGTTTGCTTAAGAAGTTAGATATTCCTGAGTGGAAGTGGGAGCGTATCACCATGGATTTCGTTATTGGACTCCCACGGACTCAAAGGGTGTTCGATGCAGTTAGGGTCATTGTGGACAGGCTGACCAAGTCAACGCATTTCATTCATGCAGTTACCTATTCTTCAGAGCGGTTGGTAGAGATTTATATATGTGAGATCGTCCGTCTTCACGTTGTGCCCGTGTCTATCATTTCTAATCGAGGTACGCAGTTCACCTCGCACTTTTAGAGAACTGTATAGTGTGAGTTGGTTACGCCGGTTGAGTTGAGCACAACATTTCATCTTCAGACGGACGGACAATCCGAGTGCACTATTCAGATATTAGAGGATATGCTCCGTGCATGTGTTATAGACTTTGGAGGATCATGGGATCAGTTATTGCCACTTGCGGAGTTTTCCTACAACAACAACTATCAGTCGAGCATCCAGATGGCTCCTTATGAGGCATTATACGGTAGATCGCCAGTTGAATGGTTCGATCCGGGGGAGGCTCGGTTGTTCGGTACAGATCTAGTACAGGATGCCTTGGATAAGTTCAAGATTATTCAGGATCGATTTCGCACAGCTCAGTCCAGGAAAAAGAGTTATGTCGACTGTAGAGTTCGTGATGTTGCATTCATGGTCGGAGAGAGAGTGTTGCTCCGGGTATCACCCATGAAGGGTGTGATGAGGTTCAGAAAGAAGGGCAAGTTGAGCCCTAGGTATATCGAGCCTTTTGATATTCTTGAGAGAGTGGGAGAGGTGGCTTACAAACTTGTGTTGCCACCAGGGTTATCAGCAGTTCATCCGATGTTCCATGTGTCCATGCTCCATAAGTATCACGGCAATCCGTCCCATGTGTTAGATTTCAGTTTTGTCCATTTGGACAAGGATGTGACTTATGAGGAGGAGCTGGTGGCTATTCTTGCCTTGCAGGTTCGTTAGTTGAGGTTGAAGAGTTATCTTCAGTTCGAGTTCTGCGGAGAGGTCAGCCTGTCGAGGCGGCTACTTGGGAGTTCGAACCGGACATGCAGATTAGATATCCCCACCTTTTCACAGTTCAGGTACTTTTCTATGTCCGTTCGAGGACGAACAGTTATTTTAGAGGTGGAGAATGGGATGACCTGATAGGTCATCTTATGTTTTAGAACCCAATTCTGAGTCCCGAAACTTTAAATACCTCATTTTAGCCTTCCTCGATTTGCTTGCGCAATCCGGACATCTTTCGGGAAAGCTTTTATGTTAAATCTGAGAAAATATGAAATTTTTGCCTTAAAATCCATTTTAGTTGACTTCAATCAATGTTTTGAGCAAATAGACCCGAATTTGTGTTTTAACGGTCCCGGTGGGTCCGTATCATGATTTGGGACTACATTTCCTACGAAGGGTGATGCCATACAATTTTCTTTATTGTGTTTACTTGTTTTCGCAGGTTAAAGGCATACTAACTGTTCTAGTTATCAATTCCGATGTATTTCTTATATCTTGTACCCCTTTAGCATGTCCCTCTCCCAGTAGTACATGCATTAGCTGTTACTTGTTGTTCTTTTGTACATGCACTGTTATCTGCACAGGTTTATTATGTGGGTGTCTTATCATAGCCCCGTTACTACTTCGTCGAGGTTAGGCTCGACACTAAAAAGTACATGGGGTCGGTTGTACTCATACTTGTCACGACCCAATTTTTCCTCCGTTGGGTATCGTGATGACACATAGTCTTAGGGACTAGGTAAGCCAAACATTTACTAAATAACCACAATAATAAATAACATCTAACAACTTTTGAAATGGAATTATTTATAAAATTTACAATTCCCAAAACTGGCAGTACAAGTCATAAGATCTATAGAGTTTTACTACATTTTTTTCTAAATACAACTGTTTGAAATAAAACACACAGTGAGAATACAAAACAGAAGGTGACTCCGAAGCCTGCGAACGCAGCAACAGGTTTACCTTGAGTCGCCACAGCAACAATCCGCGCCGCGAGCTAATGACCAATGAACTTCGATACCTGGATCTGCACAAAAATATGCAGAAGCGTAGTATGAGTACACAACAACGATACCCAGTAAGTATCTTGCCTAACCAATGTAAGTTATTTCTATCCAATGTAAGTTATATATATAGATTATGGGTAGATTCAAACATGTAAAATTGTGAAAATTATGAGTTTTTAGCTGAAAAATCTAGGTTTTGATAAAAATGGGATTTAAACACGAAAATGATTATGGAATTGGGTAAAAATTATATATTTGAGTTCGTGAGGTTATGGGTAACACTTGTCTTCGAAAATTTTTGGAATTCCGGCACGTGGGCATGGGTGGAATTTTAGGAATCTTCCAATTTGGGTTGGGTAATTACTTTAATAGTTAAATTATGAACTTTTGAACATGTATTGATTAATTTATATAACATTTGACTAGTTTCGGATAGTTCGGCACCAAGTTGAGGCTTTAGAACGAATTTGTGGGCCGGAAGGTGAGCTTTTAGACGAAGTAAGTCTCTTGCTTAACCTTGTAAGAGGCAACTTACCTCATAGGTGATTTAAATTACTATTTGCTTCTAATTGTGGGGGTTACGTACGCACGAGTTGACGAGAGTCCGTGCGTAATAATAACTTTTCTTATGTCCGAGTAGCTTAGGACCCAAATCATGAAATACTTGTAATGTTTGTACTCACTTGTTAATTAAAGTGCTTAAATAATATTGGAACTTGATAAAGAATTATAAAAGCCGAAATTCACTTACTTGAGTTTTGGCGGGTTACTTGACCGTTAATAGAAATTGTGCTTCTTTGTGTATTAGCCTTGTAATAAATTTTCCAATCGGATGTTCATAAAGTATCCTCTCATCTAGTGAAGAGGACCGAACGCATCGAAAGTAGAATAGATACATCTATGTTTCGTGTCACTCGACCATCGGCAGTGTACATATTATTCTGGATCGGGTCGTACGTGTCACGCCCCGAAACTGGGGGGCGAGACCGGCACCCGGTGCCTCATCTAACCTTGCGTACCAACTTGCGACTAAGGAACTCTGAACATGCGATGTCATACTTTGGCCATAGTCCACATTGTAAAACAACTGCGAATGCTGACTAGATATCAATATAAAGTTGGGTCGACAAGGCCGTCATAACTACTATAGATGGCAAACCAAATAAACATACATAAAAGGCCTACCAGCCGAACATACTGCACTAACTGACAGGATATGTCTACAAGCCTCTACGGGTGATTATACTGTGATCGGAATGGCTGCCCGACCTACTCATAACATATATACATATATACACAAGATGTACATAAAGCTCTAGACCCGGCAACTCCGAAAGCTATAGAGCTTACCGATCAAGCTGAACTCGGGCAACACTTAATGAGGAGGTCTATCCGTCTGTCTGTCTGAACCTGCACGCATGAAATGCAAGCGCCCCCCGAAAAGGTACGAAATAATGTATCGAGTATGTAAGGCAATATACTGAAAGCTGAACTGAACTGATAGTATAATAACTGAAAGCAACTGGAAGTCAAAGNTATATATATATATATATATATATATATATATATATATATATATATATATAAAACTGCTCTGCCGTAGTAGGCTCTCTCATAGGTGCTCGACCATACTAGACTCTGTATCTCGACTAACTAGGCTTGCTCATAGGTGCTCGGCCACAGTAGGCTCGGTCAATAACTTACTATCTGATCAGAGGTTGCCCAATAGGGGCCTGCCCATCGATTATAGCTCGATGGTAATGAAAATAATTTAATACTGTATATTTAGACTCTGTGCTATCTTGACTGGAAGGAGGAAATATTCAAATGAATATGAAGTCCCGATAAAGAGAATATTGTAACATACAAAACTAGGAAAATTTACGTAACTTGCGAGACTAGCAACATTTATGTAAATTCCGGGATATGAATTTTTCTTTGTGCCTCATTATCAAACTTGTGTAATGACGAGATCATGCCAAAATGAAGAAAAAGGTTTAGCCTTAACATGTCTGAGTCGATTCTCTTGACAATCCTCTAACACATGTCTTTTGCGAAGAACAGGTAACGCCGGATCAAAGTAGGGAAAACGAGAGGAAAGATGATTTCAACCATCAATCAGAACTAGCTAAAGCTTTAGATAATTCAAGTATTAACACATTTATTTGCTGCACAAATTAGTCGGAAGACACTTCTCTATACACGAACTAGGATGGGGTAATAAAAACTCAGCGTATAGTGATGAACTGTTCAGCATTTGCTTCCTTTAACAATACTCAAAAGGCTTACTATCTTTCCTCATTAAAACATAAGCACAAGCTCCAATACATACTTCAAACCATCTACCTTGACGACATTCACCTTTTTCTAATTTGAAAACACCGTTCAGAACTTAAAATAGTAGTACAAGTAGAAAGTTTGGATATTCACATTTTGAAAGTTTTTCCTTTTTGAACATTTTGAATGGTTGCTTTAAATCTTGTCACCTTACTCTAAATGACTTAAGAGTCATCCAATACAACATATATTGCTGCCACGTAATCCCTTTGTTGGGAGATTTAATCTTTATCCAATAATCAATTAGCTAGTATTCCGCTATCCGATAATTAACCAATTACCCGTATAATTAAAAATTATTTCAAATTACTTAATATTCTACTTATTTTTAATACATTTTATACACCGTACTATTACGGTCATACAAAAGTGTCGTCGTTGGCGAGGGATTAGGAAAACCAATGATGAAACTGTAGGTGGTGAGCAAAGGAAAAAGAACCAAAGATTGTACTCATGTCATTACCAAAGAGCTTACAGAGATAACCGTCTTGCAACCTAAGACTATGTTGCTCGGACTCTTCGAATGTGGTCGGATATGTGTCGGATCGTCCAAAAGTAGTGCATTTTTAAAAGATCCGACACATATGCGACTGTATTTTAGAGAGTCCGCGTAACATAGACCTAAGGGACTAGATTAGATAATACATTGATTTCGAACCAGTATAAGAACATGGCGTGTCATTTACATTTCCTGCACTATATCTTTCTGCATAGTATCTACTTGTGCTTGAACATCAGCTTTAGTTGACTACCATTTCTGTGCAGTCGACTAAGATTTTAAAAAGGATACAAATCACTCCCCCCGTA